>PITA01004154.1:0-92213 GCA_004023965.1 Spilogale gracilis | reverse complement strand
GCGAGAACAGCAGCAGCGGCAGCACCGTGTGCATTGCAATAACATCCCCGGGGGGGAAATGTGTTGTGAGACGTGTCATTCACCTAAGAAGAGAGAGGAGACTGTGTCTGGGATTTAAAAAGAAAAAAAAAAAAAGAAAGAAAAGAAAGAGGGAAAGAAAGAAAAAGGGGGGAGAGAAAAAGGGGGGAAGAGAGAAGGAATAAATCAAGAAATAAAAAAAAAAGGAAAGGGGAAGGGAAAAATTAAAAGACCCAAAGCCACTTTATCAACAGACCTATTTTTTTTTTAATTTTATTAATTAGTCTGTGCGGTTTTCTTTTGCCTTTCTTTCTTTCTTTCTTTCTTTCTTTCTTTCTTTCTTTCTTTCTTTTTTCTTTTTCTTTAAGCAAAGAAATATATGCATCTAGGCAGTTACTTTACTGTTAAGGGATTTTCGTTTGGATTCCCTCCCTCTCCATCCGCTTTGGCCGCTTCTTTTCATAATTAATATTATCCTTTCACGTGAAATGTAAGAACCCCTGCGACCGCAGTGGAGGGAAACCGCACAAAACGCCGTTATTATGCAAATCACTGGGTTTGGATGCGGAGTGGCTAGGGAACTGGGGTGCACTTTTCCTCAGACCCTCTTTTGGAGGAGGGAGGAGGGGTCTGTGTGGAATGGGAGGACGACGCTGGTTATGAAATGAATGGCAATGGATGGAGTAGGAGTGCATGAGGAGAGCACACTTTGGGTGGTGGTGGAGGCAGAGGCGGCATGCTAAGGCTGGGTGGGCAGAGGATGTAAGGAGGGAAATTAATGCTTTTAAGAGAGTAGTAATATAGGGATGCAGCTTGAGTGTGAGATGAAGGAAGGATGGATGTGAAATGATGGTCGATAGGATTTTTAAAGCTAAGCGACTCTTCATTTCTTGATAAATCTTTGCTAACCTTTAACCCTTCTGTCATTATTTCTGTACTTGTGGGAAAGATAAGTTGATCAAATTTATTTGTCCCTGGGTAAAAGGAATCTGGAAGTAAGACACAAGTAGACCCACGGGCGTTCAAAACCCAATCGGCCTTTGGAGGATTTAAATGAGGTCAATGAACCATCTTTCAGCAAGTTCTTGGAATGCATCCTGTCTCTTATCCTCCAGGATATAGACTGGGACGTATTTCATTTATGCATATTTATGAATGTGAAAGAAGAGGTAGTGGACAGAATTTTTCTGAATTAACTAACCGACCTTGTGGAGATAGTTCTTACAATATTTTATATGTTTTATGTTGGATGTAAATTTCGGATATGTCATGTGCCAGAATCCCAGAGAAGGCAGACGCAGACAGCCTTCTTCCTGCTTACGCTGCCTCGTCCCATTTCTTATGGTTCGTACCCCCACCCTCTCACAAGTAACCCCGATGGCTGACACATTACTTAGGTTTCTAATCCATGCTGGAACGTGCTCCTAGATACCCCATTTCACCTCTCAGTAACTTGCATTTCTCAGCTCTGCGTGTGTGTGTGTGTGTGTGTATGCGCGCGCCCGAGCACGCTCCACGCCTGGTAGTGGGAGTGTGATGTGGGGAAATCAGTTAATTTGGTGATTGCGATGAAAATTCGACACCGCTGGATGTGTTTTCCCTGCCAGTCTGTGTGTGCTGGCCCCGGCACGTCATTGCACTCACTGCTGGGCTGGTGTGAGAAGATTATTTATTATGGAGCATGTGGGCAATAGACTGCACTTGGGGGTCGCCTCCTCTCTGCCTTCAACATTTCCCGTGAATTGTCTATTCAGTGCACTGCAAAATAACTGTCTGCTGGTGTCTCATTCTCTCTCAGCCTGGAGGAGGATTTACTCTTTCTTTACCCAGAGAGATTCCATCAGCTGCATTCTCTTTTATTAAGGGCATGGGTCTCTTTTATTAGGTATGTAAACCAATTATTAAAAAAGTGCTACTATTCACAGCAGACTAGGGGTGGTGGTGGAAGGGGTGCGGGTATGCCAGAGAAAATGCACCACTGCAACCAACAGCAGCACCAGCATCAGGTCCAAATATATAAATAAATAAGCGTCCTATACAGCAACCAGGGAAAGAGCACCAGCCCAGCAATGTCTGTGTACTTATGAGCATCTTAGATCAGGACATATTCATGCATCAAAGGAGAGAAGAGAATTTAAAGGAAAAAACAAAACAAAACAAAAACTACGGGGTCGCGGTTTGGGGGGGGGCACAAGGCACCACTGGATTGTCTTTTCATGTTTATGGCTGCATCACATTTATCAAACACTGTTCCACAGACACATCACACTTTGTTGATATTGTCAGTTCCTGCTCAAACAAATTGCTCATGCCTTCCTTGTCTTACTCTTGGCTAAAAACGTTGCTTCAGGGTTTAGGTTTGTATTTCTCCCACCACCCTACTATTTTATTGGGACTTGGTTAGGTTGTAAAACGAAAGCTTTATTTCCTGGACACAGATTAAATACTTAGCAGATCTTTCCTTTCTATGTGCAGGGAGAGAAGTGCAAGGGAACTAGTGAGCAACTGATATTGGCGAGAAGGAGCCTGTTCTGCCTGCTGGTAGTTATGACTGGGCAAATGCTATAGGCAGTCTACAGCTTTTCATTTTTAGCTTTATCACAACTATAGTGGTAGTCTATGACTTAAGTAATACTTTGATCAATTCATTTATCCTTTGTATTATTATCCCCTTTCTCGCACTATGCCTTATTTTAGACAAGAAGAATTATTTGAATGTATCTTCTCTGTGTTTTACATTGTCACCCAATATTTTGTTTTTTCTGGGAAGCAAAACCAATCTTTGGGCTTGTTAATATAGAGTTAATGAACCAGTGGTGACAGTCAAGTCACTGAAAAAATAAGTAAAAAAAAAGAAGAAGAAAGAAAGAAAAAAGAAAAGGTCTTAAATAGTTCTATTCTACAAATCTAGCAGCTTGTCTTCAATGGATTCTCTAGGAAATGGAAATGGATCAGTAGATGGAAAATAAACATGTTTCTGACCAAAGCACAACTTGGAATGTAGACTACTTAGATAACAAAATTTGCTTCAGTGTTCCTTTATGGGGCATTCTTTCTTGTTTTCCTCCATCAAAGATATAGAAAAAATCTGGAATAAGGGTAGGGAACAGTTTAGAGAAAAATTTCTTTAGAAGGAGATGTGCGAAAGCTTGCCACCTGTAACTAAAACCTCTCTTGGTTACAGAGTAGATCCACTTCAATTGCTTACCCTGGCTGAAGCTGTATCTCCTTTCCATGCCTGAGGGGGCACTGCAAAGATGGAGACTGGCTTGTTTAGCACCAAAAAAAAGTCCCAAAAGGGCAAAAAAGAAAGGACAAAATATAACCAGAAAATAGACATGCATAGAGATTTTGTTGAGAACTTTGTTTCCTTTTTAGAGTTAGTCTTACAGAAAAACACATCCAGCACAAATACTGGGACTTTAGGGTTTGGTTTAGTTTTGTCTTGTTTTCCATCAGACATTTTAGCAAATGATTTATTTTATTTAGAAAGAAAGACTTTGAAATTGAAGGTCAATTGACATACATATACATATATTACTAACCTCGGAATATTACATGAACCTCCCCTTACATTTTAAAAGTACACTATAAAGTACAAAATACACCTATATACACTTAATCAAATACTGATAACTTAGTACTTCCTAAAAGCACATCTATCCCATTCATGTCCTTCTACATGTAATAACCTTAGCTTTGTCAAGCTCATTTCTTATGCTGAATGTAGTTCCCGCATTCCTCTCTTTTTTGATTAACAGTGGAAACTTCGAAAAGTAGAATCTGTACATAAAAGCCAATGACTATTATTTAAACAGTCAAACTCTTTAACTACTAAGACAGTAATATATATATATATATATATATATATATTAACATTAATATATATTAATATATAAAACCTCCCTGCAAGTATGAGGAGTTTCTGGACTAATTTTCTGTCAAGATATGGAAGTATGGAAGCTTACTTCATTGTCTTTTCCCCATTCCTACAACTATTAAAATCATAGGAGCATAATATGACAAAAGTAGCATCAGTTGAGAGACCTCTTTCTGCCTTCTCCACTGGAAGATCAGATACTTGAGAACTATTTGCCCTGCAGTTAAATGGTGAGATGCCATTTTTTAAAAAGAAAAACATAACTTGAATTTCTTAAAGAGAAAATTGTGCAAAAATGCTGGGAGACAAAAAACTGAATCAAGCATTTTATTTTATTTTATTTTATTTTATTTTATTTTATTTTATTTTAATCATGCATTTTAAAATGGCCTAAAATTAGCATCAAATAATATCAATTTCCTTTTTAAAATAAGAAATCTATGGGGTATCAGATGATTGAGACAAGGTTTATTATGGCGAATTCGGGGTACATTAATAACATAAATAGACTTATCATATTGATGTTTTATTTGATAATGCTGATGTGTGTTCCATGAAATTTATTGAGAAGGAGTCCTTATTTTAATATGCTCATTAAACATTGTTGGCAAAATCACCCATGGTGTAACAGCTGGTTGAGGTTGAGGAATCAGTGAGAAGGGAAATTGCAAAATGAGGAAGCTAAACTCAGAAGCTGAAGTTATAGTTCTTTGTGGAATTGGCAGATATTGCTTACCATTTACCCTCTTAGAACAACTCCAGTGCACAATGATTATTAAACTTAGGCTTCCTGAGGGCAAGCCCTGAGCCTTTGTTACCTGTACAGTCCTCATATTCTTAATTTAGCAGATGCATAATAAATAGTGTTGGATTCAATAATAGATATGTCCTAATTAGTTCTGACGGAATTAAATTGTTGCTTCTCTTCATAATATGTGAGCACTTAAACTTTGTTAAATAATGCCACAAGAGTTAATTTTAACATTTAGTAGTCTGTACTGGTTTAGGAAAGAGTTTTGCTATAGGAAAGTATATAGCAAAGACTCTTGATATACATCTTTAAATGAATACAATATGATCAGTTGTTCTTGCCATGCCATTTTCCTACCCATTTCTTTTTTATTTTCCTTGATTTCAAATCCCCAATATTTTGTGTTAGATCAGATCATCAATTCATTTCATGAAAAAAGGAAAGGCATGCTTTAAATTTACTGATTTAACCTAAACTATTTAAAAGGACAAGTTCATTGCCAACATTTTATTTGAAAATGTCAAGCATTTTTGGAGTGCAGTTCTGTAGTATCAAAGAAAGGCATCTTCTGCAAATTCCTTGTGTAAAGAGGTGGGTGAGGATTAACCTAGAGCTGTGGCAGCTGAAGCCCCCTGCTGTGTGATGATGCAAATGGCATCTCAGGCCTAATGTGCTCTGCAGCGGCAGGCGAACACACAGGAAAGCAGTCATGTGGCCTGAGCGAAATGGGAAGTCTTTTCATAGTTTGCAGTAGACATGAACCATCCTTCAGGTTTTTTTATAACCAGATATAACCCAGAGAGTATTTCTAATCATATGAGCTTATGACAAAGCATAAGAAAGAATGAATAGAGATTTTGTTTGGAGATCAATGTATTAATTAAATCCTAATAAAATTATCAATGGTCTCATCAGACACATGGTGACTAGTTTATTTTCTTGCAGACTATCAGGGACACAGGCCAGCTTCATGAAGATAAATAGTAAAGTTAAAAATGGGATTTCTACGCAGTTGTTTACATGCGTTGGACCCAATAAATATTGGGCCAGGAAATATTCTGTTATCCTCTGATTTTAGTGAGTAAAGAATCAGTTCTTTCTTGTTGTTGTTGTGAGTATTATTATTAGAGCATTTCTTGTATTATTAGAGTACATTAGTTTGAAAGAAATAGAAATTAACTGTTCAGTGTATGTTCATATAGTTTAGTACCATAAAGTAGAATTTGTGTTAATATCAAATCAGTAGAGAATATTTCCTCTCTGAACAATATTATTTATCACAGGCAAAAGCATCAAGTAGGTCCCTTAATAAAAATAATAGTTCTAGACCAATTGTTACAGGCAGCCAATCAAAGAAGCATATCAGATAATAGAAACTTACGTAGCTTTGTTTATTTTTATTCCATTTGCTAGAGAAAAAAATAGTTGAACATATGATGCATTTTGATTTTTACTCAAGAAATGAGCCCATTTGGTTCTGTTAATGTGTTCAGTGGGTTTCTTTTATACAGATGTGAAATTATTATCATTTTAGAAGTGTGTAGTAGGTTTAAAAATTAATAAACTATTCTGATTAGTTAGATATCAGTTAAATATTAATGTCAAAATCAGAGATATAATTGTTGAGAAAGGAAATATCCCTCAATCATTCATCTCTCTATATACACATATATATGAGTTTTAAGTATACAGTTATTTTTAGGACTGAAGGGTATCTTTATAATTCTGTGAGCAATCGGACTTTGGGACTCTCAGGGATGAGGTGTGAGCAAAAGGCAAGAGTTTATTTTGTTGGCACTTTTGTTTATTTTATACTTTTTATAAGGATTAAAAAGTGTATTTTTGAATAAACTTTCTTAGGTTTTAACAATGATTAACATTTCCACTTAAAAACACACAATCAAGATTTACAATTTCTGAATTTGTGTTAGAGCTGAGCATTTATTCTGAATCTTTTTTTGTGCTTATGAAACTGAGTGATGAGACCCTACAACTCCCTGAGTAGACACAGGGCTGAGGTTGTAAGGGGATCTGCCTTGGAGAGAGCTGGCTATTAATTATTCACATTCTATTTTAGAGGTCTTTGAAGTAAATATTAAGACAGCCATCATTCAACATTTGGGATAACTCTTTCAAGTCAGCAAATAGTTTTTACTTGAATCTTTAAATTGTCTCTCAGTCATTTGAATGCTGAATGGGAAACCCCAGTTTAGTCACAAACAGTTGTTCTGGGAGCTAGATGTGCAGGTCATTAAGGATTATTTAGAAAATAAAAATAAGAAATCATTTGCTTTGACGAATATAAAATCTGAAAGCTAAGTATGATCAAATAGTTCAAATCACTTCACATTCAGAAAACAGCGGGTCCTTTTATTGGTCAAATTGATCCCTAAAAATTTTATGTATTTGATGATGGTTTATTTACAGGGACAGTGCATTCATTATTTATCTGAAGTCATCTTTGGGAACGGAGCGAGAAAGCACCTTTCCTGACAAGGATGTGCTGCCAACTGCTAAAGTGTATAGCTGTTATATTGATTTGGTGTAATTTATAAAACCAATTAATTTGTTCTTATAAAGAAATATTTTTGGCTTCTTTGCTGAAAGTGTTTGCCTTTAAAAATGCAAGTGACTCCCTTAAGGTTTACCTAAACATCCAGAACTGTAATTTATAGTGTGTAAAATACATTTTTACTGTCTTAATGAATGCATATTTTACATTAGCTTGTCCTGTATTACCCCCCCACAGGGGAAAACACCCATGAAACCTTTATCTTCCATTCATTTTCAGACCTTATATGCCCCCTGCTTTCCAATCTTACGTAGTAGATTTAGGTTGAAATAAGAGATGGTTAGAATATTCGTATTTAAAAGCAAATAAAAAATGTACAGTAAGCATGTTGTTTAATTGTCATTCCTTTAGCGCTGTTTATTTTATGCGTTGAGGTCTGTAGTAACTCAGCTTCCTTTGCAGTCTCCAGGAATATAATATCCCCCAGTCCAGACCATGCTACTAACCTGAAAGATCTATTAAAAGTAATTAACGGGGAGTGAAGAATGGTTCAAGAATGGGAGTTTTGCTAAAGCCTGTATGCCGGATACGTACAGATTGGATGATTTTTCCTTTCAATTTCCACGATGCATATCCCAATGTTTTAGCAAGGATAAGACACACGACAATGTGCTTTTACTTGTTTTTGTTATTGCTATTATTGCATTTTGCAAGAGTTCAACCTCCTTACTTTCATAATAAAAATGGCAAAAAGAAGAGGGGAGGAATGTGAGTCAGCCAGCCAAACACACACAGAAACGCCTGGCAAAGCTGACTAAATTAGCATATGCTAGGCTGAGTAGTTCCCTCTGTTGTTACATAATCCCTTTCTAATACGGAATCAGTTCTCATACTTAACCCTTTCAGGAGGTTTGGAATTCTCCCACTGTTAAATTTTTATTTTGCATTATTTATTTTCTCATGAATTGTGTAAATCATCCATTGAGAGGCTTTTATGTCAAATTCCCCCCCTCCCAGCTTCAGTCTTTCTGTATACAAATGTTCCATTCTGTGTCCAACTTCAGGATTCAAGAATCAACTTTTCTATAGCTTTCACTGAGAGGATCTAATTAGCATTTTAGGCTCTCTTTACTCATGTGCAGCTTTCTTTAGAAAATGTATTAGTTCTATGAGGTTCCCCTAAGGATTCATAATACTCTAGTTTGTTACATGTACTGTGATATTCAGTGTGCCTTAATTATGCACGTGTCCTCATTTCAAAGCCTTTTCAAGGATCATGTGGGCTAGAACAGGGGTCTGGCTGTAAGTTCACTGTCATGTATTAATGTGTAGGTGGTATTCAGAGAAGGATGTTTCTGAAGGCAATTATATATCTATGACTCCAGTATAGCAAGCAGTTACAGTCTAAGCTTACTAGTTACCCTGCCAAGGCAGAATGAAATTCACCATTGTGATAAATAGTACAGTATCTGTTATTTCTAAATAGTTCTTTGCCCTGGGAGTCAAATAAAATAATGAGTGAAAATGTGTATCCCTTATCTTGAATAGGATTGTTCCTTTCACTCTCTCAAAACAAGAATCAAAAATTGTTCCTAAATCAATACTCTATTCCCTAACTAGCCCATTAACACATTTGCTATGGTGGGATCTTGAAGTTGTGCTGGTTATTATTTGAGGCTATAGATTTTTAGATAGTATTAATTGCCTGCAATTACTTGGGTTGCCAAATGTCAGTGCACTGCCAAATCTGAGACATGATTTTTTTTTTTTTCAATTTTTGATTGGGATGCAATTTGGACAACTGTGAAATTATATAGGGACATCAAACTCAACATAGGGAGAGAGAGACACACACACACACACACTTTTTTTTTTAAATAAGGACTTTATTTGTGGAGGAATGTTTGTAAGAATTGGCACATTTAATACATGTCACCATTTATAAGGAGGATATTTTCCTGCATTGCCTGAGTTGAGGGTGAACTTATATTAACTGTACACTGACTTGTAGCCTCTGTGTAGTATATCATCAGAAAACTTGAGTTTAATTTGTAAATAAACAAATTTACAGATTTATACTTTTATGTATGACTATTGCAATAGAAAGCATTTTTAAAGTTGATATATACCAATAATTTTAACCAATTTTTAATTTTACAACTACATATTTGAAGCCACAATGTTATTAATGATAGCTTAAAAAAAATACTTGTCTCTAGGAACCCACTGGAGTTTTTTATTATGAAAAATTTTGACCAAAATCTGATGTGTTGGTTTAGACAAAAGAATGCCATCTGCCCTTTATTATTTGAAGTTTTATGTTGTTTTAGCTCATGAGAGAACTAACCATTTTATTTTGTCTATGCTATGATCTATATAACCCCTTTGCATATTTTTATTACAGCATTTTGAATGTTTGGTATTTATCTATCTGTTTGCTCTACTGGACTATAAGCCCCTAGAGTACAGGGTCTCAGTCTTCATTTTATTTCAAGTCCCTAATCTAAGGTCTGGTGTGAGTTTTTGTTGTTGTTGTTGTTGTTTTAATGTTTTCATCTCACTGATTGATTAGTTCTCTTCCAATCCATTTAATCTCGACACATCTCTTTAATTGGATCCAAATAATTTTTAAGTATTTATGTTTTAACTGCCAAAATGCCAATACACTATTCTGAATAGAGTAAATATTTGCAATGAATTTTCATTTGTATTTAATGTACAGGGAGAAGACCAAAAAAAATGGCTACTAAGAAACACAAACAATTCTAAATAATGACATATTCACAAAAATATGGAATAATTGCTTTCAGTTAGGTAAGCAGTTCAAATTTACACTGAAAACATTTGTGTCAGAGCTTTGAATCTCCCTGATTTCTCTAGGCTTCCTCAATCCTTGTCTCTTCTATTTACTGAAGATTTCTCTCTTTCACCCCCAAAATATTTCTGATGGTGGCTGTAGGTAAACATGAAACCAAATCATCTTATTATTCTTCTTAGAGTAGCTGGTATTTCCGGATAAATGTATAAACAAAGAGGAATTACAAACTGACCTTGATCTGCTAGATTATCAGTGGGGACTGACCTGTTTTTGTTATTGCCAAGCTGTGGAGTAGACTTTATCTGAGTAGTCTCTGAAGTGCACTTTCGGGGAGCATTCTGTTTAATTTAACTTGGGGGAGGTTACATCCATTTTATTTAAAAGGACTTTTAAAGAAAATCCTAAATATTGTGGTGTTTATTTTGTTTGCTTTTTTTTTTTTTTTAATGCTTAGTCATACTTCTGCAATTGAGGACACATGTTTGCTGTGGTTGAATTTGATTTATTTCACTTTTAGTATTTGGAAAGACAGTGGGAGGTAGGATGGGGATATTAACTGCTTTTTGAAGAAAATTTAAATATAGTTATGGGGAGCTGAACCAAGGGAGAAAGGGCTTTCTACAATTTGTAGTGATTCTATTTCCACAAACAGTGTTTTAAGGATGCCTTTTCTTAAAATTCCCAGTGAAATTTAGCTTCTCTTAAAAGTTATATAGTTTTTCTTCAAATTTTAAAAAATCAATTTCCTGATGTCTTTTGGATTTTTGACTGTTTCATGACTTTGAGCATCTGAAAAAATATTATTGACTAAGCTGACTTAAGATTTACCTGATGGCAGGTGCCGAAATCACTGTATCATGGTTATGTAGAAATGCACATTCAGTAAATAAATATCCAAGGTAGATTAAACTAGTTCAATTTATGAAGTGTTATTGCCACTTTATGGAGTTGATGTTAAGAATTATATTCTCCCATAGCTACTGTGAATACCTAAAATCTTCTCTATGTTAAAATGTGACTGTCAGTATGATGCAACAGCCACCGAAGAATAACCTTCTCATGTGGCTTCTGTCCAGCCTTTGCTGACTGACTTCCCAAAGCCTAGTGAATAAAAAAGAAGGTAGTTTAGGAAGCAGTTTTTGTTGACTATTTTTTTGTTCCAGTGAAAAAATATTTTAAGATGTTAGTGAATTTTCATAGTATATAGGATATTCTTATAAATCCATGTTTAGAAGTGATTTTATTGTTATTTTTTATGTGTAACCATTTAGTAACTGAAACACTGGAAATGTGAGAAAGAATTACACCTTCATATTTCTCAACAGCTTTTGTCATAAATAACCCACTCAGAAAGTGAATTTTTCATTTGATATAGTAAGGAAAGCATTTCAGAACATTTTTGTTCAGAGTCACCAAATTAAAAGCTATATCCACTGTATTCTTCAAAAGAATCCTACACTAAATGCATCATCCTTATAGAAAGATTTGATGCTAGCTAACATGAAAAAGAAGTTGTGTGTTCAGTAACAATTACAAATATATTTTTAAAGGTCAAGTAAAATTTATAGACAGTAGTTTCATGTCTACTTGCTTACATTTTTTTAAAACATAAAAATTCTATGGGTGAGGTAAGACTAATTTTTGAAACTTCAATTCTCCTTATCTTTTCACTTCCATGGAATAGCTAAGATAAAGGTATTGATATAGGGATAAGTTCAAGGTGTTTAGAGATCTAAATAGGTCAGTATGGTCAGATTTACTTTAAATCTTGATTTTGCTTTACCCAGTTTTATTGGCTACACAAGTATAGACTACCAACAAAACAGAACAGATTATCCTTGATGGGTAGGACAGCATGAAAGTATATTTTGTAATACAACAGTCATATTCAATGGATGGGTGTGGACAAGTTGGGAAGACAATCTTTTTATCATTTAATGATGGTCTTATTATAAACTAACAGTAAACTTGATCAGGCATTAGAGATATTTCCTCCTAAGACCTTCATATCATCTTGCCTTACTAAACAAGAATGGGAGTAACTTGGTGATAGAGGAAGAGGCACTAATACACAGCCGTGATTCTTGAGTAGAACACAAGCAGCAGGCATGCCAGATTGCTGTTAGTGTGAAAGCTGTGCTGAGCCTGGCCTGGCATATGGGTGTCCTTCCTTTTGTAGTGAGAGTTCTCTATTCTGTAGAGCGAGGAATATCATTGGACTATTTCGGACTTTGAGTTTTGGATATTCCCTGAAGCAGCAAGACGTAATGGTAGGAATCAAAAGACCTCAGTTCTCATCCAAGCCATGGCACTATTTTAGAAACCTTGAGAAAATTACCTTTCTTTCTTTCTTTCTTTCTTTCTTTCTTTCTTTCTTTCTTTCTTTCTTTCTTTCTCTCTCTCTCTCTCTTTCTCTCTCTCTCTCTCCTTCCTTCCTTCCTTCCTTCCTTCCTTCCTTCCTTCCTTCCTTCCTTCCTTCCTTTCTTTCTTTTTTTCTCTCTTTCTTTCTTTCGAGGGGTGGGGTGTGGGGGAGAGAAGAGGGACAGAGAGAGAGAATATTAAGCAGGAACCATGCCCAACATGAGCCTGATGCAGGACTTGATCTCACAATCCTGAGATCATGTCCCAAATCGAAAACAAGAGTCATACTTAACTGACTGAGCCACCCAGGCACCCCAAGAAAGTTACTCCCACAGCTTAATGTCTTCTGTAGACTGAAAAAATGGAACCACATTTATTTTTTGGTGATGTATTGTACAAGAATCCAATCGATGATTGAAAACTGTGGAAATGGCATATTTCCTTTCAACTTTCACCCAAAGATATTTTGTAACACAGTGTACCATTAACCATGAATCTTAAAATACTTTTTATTAAAATTAATTTTTTTCTATTTACCCATGCATTTTCAGTATTTAAAGATTTTACACATGTAAAGAGATTTTTATTCTGATACATAAATTTCAGAGCTTTCTACCTCTGTCAATGAGTTTTATAAATTAATTTTGTAGTCATCATCCTGAGCTTGGATCATACATGCTTTTCTCATGAAATTATACCCATAAATCAACTTCAAAAATTAATAAGGTTTTGTATTTAGTCATTTATTTTATTTTTGTTCTTTTAAAATTTTTATTTAAATTCTAGTTAGTTAACATGCAGTACAATATTGGTTTCAGGAGTAGAATTCAGTGATTCATCACTTACATACAATATCAAGTGCACATGCCATTAGTCATTTTTATTATTAGAGAATAGACCGTTTCCATGTTGAATTAAATTTTGTTTTTTTGCATATTTAATGTGTGCATGTATACATTTTTATAATTGTTTTATTCTTCATAGTCTTTGGTTTTCATAAGCATAACTTAGTCATGCACTGATTCATTTTTCAACAAATACCTACCTGATTACAGTGTTGTAAATGGCGGATATACAAGGGAACAAGGTCGAAACTGTTTCTGCCCTCATGGAGTTTATAGTCTAGTAGCTGAGACACTGGATAAACCAAAATATGCAACAACCTACCTTCTTTTCTGAAATAACAATTCCATTTTTATAGTAATATGTTTTAAGTGGCTACATAATGTGGATATATCAATGAAAATACAAAATCACTGATTTAATAGCCCTACCATAAATCACTCAGCTTCTAACATTTTTTATTTAAGGTTGGGTCAAAGAGCTCTCATTTCCTCTAGTCGTTTATCCTGAAAACATTTTCAGTATGATTCCAGTTTCTTTCTTTTTTTATTAATACAACTTGAAAGAAGCTGACAAGTGAACAAGAAATATTCAAGCATGCTCTATTCTAACTGATTTGTTCAAGAGGATGATTCGTTTAATTTCATAAAGAGTCAGTGGGCCAGAACAGTAGATGACCAGGTCAGCAGAGGGAATGTAGGGGAGAGGAGGTCTGTGAGAAGGAGCTATGTAACAAGCAACAATATTTAGTTTTTTAGAGCTGAAGTTCTGCTTGAGCAATTCTGATGTTACCAGCGACAGTCATTTAAAGAGCTGCTGATGCCTCAGGGAAAACAGTTTTAAAGTGTCCTATCCAGAAACAATGCTCCTTGTACTGTGTCATATATATTAAAACTCCATCCCTTGCTTATATTACAATACTACATTGCGCCTGATTAAAACCTGTGCTTCTCGAGACTGCTGAGTCAGTGTTGTTCTTGAAATGTTTCTCCTGCTCAAACTTCAAGAGAATTTGAATATGATTGAAATAAGAATCACCTAGTAAACAAAGCTGGAGAAGAGATGAGAATACCACCTAAAGACTTTAAAAATGAATTTTATATACAATTATGTGAACTGTTAAAATATGTAAAATGACATAAATGGGCTGTGTATATTCTCTATATCTTTATATCATTTCTTTTAGTCTTTAACTTTGATGACCACAAAGTGCAAATGATGTCATATTTCTTTTTTTTTTAAAGATTTTATTTCTTTATTTGACAGAGAGAGAGATCACATGTACGCAGAGAGGCAGACAGAGAGAGGAGGAAGCAGGCTCCTCACTGAGCAGAGAGCCTGGGATCTTGACCTGAGCTGAAGGCAGAGGCTTTAACCCACTGAGCCACCGAGGCGCCCAGTGATGTCATATTTCTAACAGATCGTACAGCATTTTTATAATATTATTATTGCCCATTGGTGTCCCTGCAGTGGATGACATACATCTTATAGTAGATAGGGTAAAAAAAAAAATGATACATACTTTGGGAATCATAATGGTGGTGGTCAAGCATGTACAGTTATTTTACTTAGAGGCTTATTTATCTGGATTGCAGAAAACAGTACAATGCACAGCTAAAAAACCTCAGCTAAACCATTATCTTTAATTTTACTTTCTTTCTCTTTTAAAGGACGCTTTTAAGATTAAAGCAATTCAAATAAGTGCTCCGTTGCAGGTGATAATTTGCAAGAGTATGGTTTCATATTAAATGATGTATTCTAAGAATATATTCATTTTTCCCAAGTAAGTCAGAGATGCATGCGTATTTGGAAACTTTTATATAGAGACTAGGTGGTGCTGTTCTGTCATCTTTGTGTCTCGGTGACTTCTTTGGTTCTGTTTTTGATTCATTAAACACTTCCATACAGTAAGTGTATTAGGTAAGATATAGTAACCTAGTAACATTGCTTTTTTATTAACTAAGTTTATATTGATCTTATATGTTTGTTTTCAGCAATATTTTCATAAAGCAGAAAAAAACATTCTTTCTAAGCAGTAATATTTATTATAGTGTACAACTTCTCTTTCTTTAACATTTAAGATAACCTGAAATCTTAAGGTATTTATGTTATTACATGTTTTAAAATGTTTTGTACTTGGCTATTTCCTTTGCCAGAATTCTTACTATTAATTGAGTCAGAATTTAAGTGGTAAAATTTCTTTAGTTTTAATTTATTTAATATAAAATGCCACAAAATATATAAGCTCAAGGAAAACATTTTCATTATTTGAAGTAGTAAAAATTGAATTAAGCCTTTAAACATAAGGAGTAAGAAAATTTTCCTTGAAGAGAAATTGTTCGCTTAATTTACTTCTCTGTAAGAAAACTGACCTCAGTCAGGATGTCAGTTAA
This sequence comes from Spilogale gracilis, assembly GCA_004023965.1. Classification (NCBI taxonomy): domain Eukaryota; kingdom Metazoa; phylum Chordata; class Mammalia; order Carnivora; family Mephitidae; genus Spilogale; species Spilogale gracilis. The sequence goes on along the minus strand of PITA01004154.1, from coordinate 76,637 downwards.
TCTTTTCATGTTTCAGGATATCATTAAATTATCTGTGTCTTCTGATGATCTTACAGTAGCCAGTAGTCCAAAATAAAATAGCACACTTATTTCAAACTAGGTATAAAAAAAGCTACCCCACTGTCCATGTATAATTAGTACACTGGTGTCTCTGAGGTATATTTTCTTGGTAAGAATTATGGTTTCCAATACTTTTAGATTTAGGAAATGCAGATAAGAGAAAACTTAGAATTACAACTTTTTTCCATTAAAATTTATCTCATGTTGTATACAAGCAATTATAACTTATGTTTCTTAATGACTTTACAATACTTTGGAGAAGAGTATGTCATATAATTTATTCTCTAATAAAAATCTGGATATAAAATAACACTGAAGTTCTTCAAGAGTTCTACCCATGCGCCTCTTTGTAGAATCAAGTTCTATCATTTTGACTAGGGACAAAAGTAATTTATGTTCTTTATTTCTGATGTAATAAATCCTCCTTGCTGCTATTTACATTATAAAACATTTAGGTTTTATCTTAATAGAAAAGTGAATGTTATTTAGAAAACTCTTTGTGTTTTGTGTTATCTCACAAATCTTTTATCTGTGGAAGACAGAATCAATATGGAATTTGAGAATGGTTCATCGCATGTCATCTTACAGTGCAGAGATAATCTCCGAGATGAACACCTTCTAGACTAATAAACCTAAGTGAAAGTGATCTTAGGCTTCTGCTCTCATGAAATAAAATGGACGTCATGGGTGTTAGGATGAATGCCAATAGATAGACACTTATCAAGTAAGAGTTCGGAATGGGGGAACTACATAAGGGAACTGAGATTATTCGTGTATCAGGAATGTCTTGATTTTCTATCAGTTTTCCTAAGAAGGATTAGCTAAATCCCATTGTGCACTGCCACCACCTTACAATATGAAGAAATCAAACAATAAATAGATTAAACAATTAAGATTATAAAAAAGTCGGTATTTACGTTTATAGTTTTAACTATTTTTATTACAAAAATACTATCTAGCTTTTTGATACTATCCTTATGAGAGTAAAGATTAGACTAGACAAAGAATTTATGAGAGTCATAGTTTTACCATATCTACATGCTCAACATTATACAGTGTGTTTATGATAATGAATAATCCACTTTTTGAAAGTTGACATCTAGCAGTGATACTAAGAAGATATTCAACTTTAATATGTTAGATACTGGATTTACATTATGGAAAGTTAAATGACACTCTCATCAGGACCAATGCTTTTTAGATGGCCTATTTTTAAAATATACCATACTTCAAATAAAGCATGATATTTGGTAAAAAATACCTAAATCCTAAGTAAATATATTTTGAAATTATTTTCCTTCCAGAATATAGGAAGTTTATAGTTTATTTTATTTCTTAAATGTCAAAGTACAAAAATGTATATTGTAACTTTGATGACTGCTTATTATTTTAGAAGTAAAATCAGAAGAGAAGAGAGTAACCCATTTCTGACAGTATACTTTCTCCTTGGACTGAAGCTCCAAAATTAATACCAAAACTACTCCATGCATTTTTCATAATTTCTTGTGGTCATTATTTCTTGAAAAGCTGGTATTCGAAAAATAAGTCTTTTTTACAATTATTGTTTGATGAAGATTAATCTCAGGCAATGTAGCATCAGCCATTGACTATTAGTAATCAGTGACAGCAAACAAGTTACTTGGCATGTCATTCTTTTCGAAGACCCTCATTTTATCTTTCCAAATGCTCCTTTGGAATCTTCTGTAGAGGTTCTTTTTCATCTTGCCACATTTTATCACTGATGAAAGACTTACATCTCATGGATCTAAAGGTGGTTTTTCACTTTAAAAGATAGACTGAAGAAAAACAACAATAAGTAAGGGATTTCTGGATTTATTTTGCTGTCAGAGCAGGATAAGCAGAATAGGTGGAAAAATGATCATTATGAGAATAAAAACAACAGTATAGTGGAGAGGGTAGATGTAGAGCTTTTTATATTTAAGCATATGTTTATTTTCAAAATAATCTCCAAATGAGGCTTGATATAAAGTTACAATTGATACCAACAAATCAAATTTTTATGGACCCAGTGGATACAGACATCGTACATAGTGACAGAGATTAGAATAGAACTCAGTAAGAATTGCAGATAATCTTTAGTGCATCATATCCAGAACTGACCTGTAGTGGGATGGAACAAATAATGAAAACTTCAAACACTGTACCAGGTGAGTACAATTAATACTAATCGCATATGATAGAAAATAACACCAGTGAATAAGCTTTGGGGGAAATATCTTACCACAAACTTAATATACTCTCATGTACAACTTATAACAACCTGAAAACTTTCTAAATATATCCCCCCTAGTTGGCTTCGTGTTGAGATCTAATGTCTTAAGATTAATTCTCCAGTCTTCTTACGTTGGTATTAATATGAGTGGAAAAGATGGAAGACAATGATTAGAAAGTGCTTGCATTTTACAGGTCAGGTTCAGAAGTGCTTTCTATTGTGGCTTTGCAGTTTACAAGTTGTCAACTTTTCAAAAAGTATTTTATTATTGGCTACATAAAATAGGAGGTGAAACTGGGATATAAATCACAACAGAACAGTTCTTAAAAACAGAACAATGGTTTAAATATTGATTTGTTTTCATGAGATATTGACTTCAAAGCAAAACAAAATTTACAAAAGCAATCTCTCCATTAATTCCTAATATGTCAATCAGCAGGTGTTCTAAAGGGACAGTTGATTCTTTCAAACCCAAATCTTTAAAACTGGGGAGATCTTGAGAGTTTAGGGAGCCACCTTTACTCATCCGAACCTCTAAAAAAAAAATTTTTGTAAGAGAGTAAAGTCATTTGTAGAAAAAAATTGTCTTCTCATTTTACTTAAACAAAAATGGTGTAAATTACAGAGGTATGACAAGCATTTAGAAACGAAAAAGTTGTATTCTAGTTTGGTAATCTAAATACCAAGAAATTAAACTAAATGTGCTAATATTTTAAAGTAATTGCCCTGATATTATCTAAGACATTAGCCTCACTCTCTGAAATTATCTTATTGTCTTATTATTTATATATTCTTCCTTTTCCATATAGACACTAAACTCTGCAAGTACAGGAATAGTGTTTCTTGGTTTTTGTTGTTTTTTTTTTTTTTTTAAGATTTTATTTATTTATTTGACAGAGAGAAACACAGCTAGAGAGGGAACACAAGCAGGAGGAGTGAGAGACGGAGAAGCAGGCTTCCCTCTGAGCAGGGAACCCAATGCAGAGCTTGAACCCTAGACTCCAGGATCATTCCAGGATCATTATCTGAGCCGAAGGCAGACGCCTAACAACTGAGCCACCCAAGCACCCCTTGTTTCCTGTTTTTATCTCTGTCTCTAGAATACTACCTGACAAGCATTTGTTTAATAATTTTTTTGTGCATGAACAGTATAATCTTGATTTCTTTTTTAAATAAAAAACTATTTTAAGCAACTTCCTATGGTGAACGGCAGCCAAGTTAACCACTGTATTAAAAATACACCGAGTTGAGATTAGTTATAATTGAGTAGCACTCTTTAAGTCCTTTTTAAAAAACATGTCATTTTCCATATTTGATTATAGATCAAAAAATGAAAGTTTTTGAGAATGTTTGTAATTATGTTTTGTTTAGACTTGAAATAAAACACAGTACTGCTGTTGCTCATTTAAAACAATGAAGGAACACAGGATAGTTTACTTGCTAAAATGTCATAACATTTTTAAAAGTATTAATATATTTCCTATGTTAGCTGTTTATCATTGCTAGTTCAGGGGGTGTGTGTGTGTGTGTGTGTGTGTGTGTGTGTGTGTGTGTTCTTTATATCAGCAATATGTCTGACGTCACGGAATTATAACTGGATTAAGTGAAAAAAAAAAACAAACCTAAGATTATAATAGGCCATAGGGGAAATTCTGCATAAGAAACCTGTTATAGCAAAATTGGATGAAAGTTTAAAATAAGCTCTGCTGTACTTTAGATTTCAACATGATCTCATTTCAGCCCTATTTAAATCTTATTTCAGAGGTAGCATAGTGTAAATGGAAAGTACAAGGGATAGAGCATCAGGAATTAAAGTTGATGACTGTGTCACTGGCTCCTCATCACCTAGGGATACAGCTCATCTCTCTCTGGGTCAGTTCTTCAGAGGATGTTAGACTTGGATCATTTCCAGGGTCTTTTGCAGCTTGAAGACCCACCAATTCATCAGTTAAAACAAATGGATATACTTTGTAAAGGTTAGGATATGATTATACCTTTATCATTAAATGAAAGTTTTGATAAGACAAAAGTGTTATAAAAGGATGAAGTAAATTACTAGTATCTTTATAAAGTTCTGCTGATATAGAATGTGTTATTTAATTTGTATGTATTATATGTGTACATATATTCATATATTTATTGACACTTTGACACACTATTGATATACCAGTATATAGCCAATAAACATATTATAGAATTCCATTTGCTTTAAAAAAGCATGTGTATATATATAGATAATTCATTGCATTATGACTTTTCACCCTGTTCTCTATAGAGACATAATATAACTAGAAAAGGGGGTCACTGAAGAAATATTCATTTGTAAAACACTTCTAAGAAAAATCTTAAACTATTAGAAATTATCAGCCTTAAATGGAGAAAAGAACCTCGGTCATTCCAGAAATAGACTTCAATAAATGAAGATAATTTTACACTAAGTGCCATAAACAACTGTTTTTTTTTTTTAATATATTCATTAAGGCTCAAAACAAAGATAATGTTCTGAAACTACTCCAAGAGTACTTTAGACTTTAATTAAGAAATAATTTCCAGGCAGGACAACTAGACTTTAGAATAGAAAGTGGTGAAATACTTTCTTGGTATCTAAAAGGATAAATGCATTTTTCCTCTTTACTGGATGATTTAAAAGTGTGCTCTCTTAATGATAAAGTAAGAGAATTGAAGGGCCTCAAATCATGAGACAGCTCTTCATGAAACCATTTTGCATGAATTGTAACTAATCCAAAATTTCACTTTTATCAAATAGAATTTGTTCTTAAGAAAAGCAAATACTTGTTATTTCCTTTGTAAGTATGTCATTAAAGGTTGCATTGATTAACTTAGAGAGGATTTCATAATAACCTCTAATCATAATCATACAAAGAGTTAAATTCCCTTCATTATGGAGCAAGGCAAATGCAGAGTGTTTATAGGCGATCTAGAAGGTCAGTACTCAGACTAATTCACCAACAGCCCCAGATGCCTGGTTAAGCTGCCAACACAGTTGCTTTCCGAGTCTGCCAGAAAGTCAGCTGCAGCTGCAGGGAACAATTTTTTTTTTCCTCTCCTCCCCCGCCCCCCGCCCCCTTATCCACTGCTAAGCCTATGGATTTTACAATTGCCACGGGAAGAACAGAATTAGGAAATATAATTCAGGGTGATGACCACTTCACTTACCCTATTAATGTGTTTCAAATTAATTTACTATAAACAGCAAAATATAAACAAGAAGTTTTGTTGTTTTGTTTTGTTTTTGCACATGTGCATGTTCTCAAATCATTCATTTAGTCACATTTTGGAAAGTGACCTGGTGAGACTGTCTTCTAGACTCAATTCTACCTTTTCATTTTGGGGATTTCTAGTGTAATAAGAAGAAGCAGCAGAAGCTTAAGCCACAGCAGCAGCAGCATACTGTTCCATATTTTATGTCATACTGTTACCTGCAGTTAGAGGAACGTAACCACAGGGTACAGGTTAGTGTGCGGTGTCTTTGCAATTACACAGGTCTGGCCTCTGGTCTTGATTTGCTGGTGTAACTTTGAGCAAGTGATTCTACCTGTCTGAGCCTAAGGTATTTCACCTAAAAATAACAAGCATGATATCCATCTCACAAGGTATTGTGAGGCTTAATTAACAAAGTAATATTCCTGCTCTCATCTCCAGAAAATTATGGGACTCGATAAATTATAGAGACATTATAAGAAAAAAATATAAATGTAAAATCCAGAATTTGCATTAAGTCCTCAGAATTTTGGATGCACATTGCTCAGTTTTGTAGGATCAAAATGTACTCTAATTAGAAAATTTGGAGAAGATTAAAAAAAACACAGAAAACATTAAAAAGGGTATAACATATCTTTCATATCAAAATCTAAGGAAGATATAGTAAGAAGAAAAAGAGAGGATGTAATATAGTATATTTGTTTATAAATCTATAAATAAGTATTGGGAGAAAAGTCACCATAAAGTGTTTTAACAGCAATATACTTTTGGATACTCAGGCATTTGGGATATTCAAAAGCTATAGAGAAACTGGAAGATTTCTATATTTGTGTATAAACAGCTTCTACTTTCCTGTTTTTCTTTTCCTTCTGCCCTCCCTTTTTCCGTCGTCCTTTCCTTCCTTCCCTCCTTCCCTCCTTCTTCCCTCTTTCCCTCCTTCCAAGTAAATGGGAATGTATTATGAAGAGTCATTTTCTCCTTTTTTAAACTACTAAGTATACCCCTGGAGTCATCTTACTTTTATATAGATGGGTTTCAGAAACTAATTGAAATCAAATATCAACAACATAGGCAAAAAATGTACTAGTAGGAACTGTTGCCAGTGTCTATGGGGTGGTCAAATCCTTTTGCCTTTTTGGTTTTAAGTACAATTATATTTTAGTGGAAGCTATTATTTTAAACCACAAGGGAAATCCTGCTTATGCTGTCTTACATCTTGTTTTAAGCAAGGTGTACAGAAAATCCACCTCTATTAAATTGCCATTTAAAAAATCTAATCCGGTTGTTAAATGGCCATCCATGTAAAATGGCCATTTTGTAGTTGACATGCTAGGTATACATTTGGATACCAAGATTTGATATCACCTTTCTCTATTGACTTTTTAGTTAAATGTGAGTAGTGTGACTTGTCTTTCTGATTTTGCCCTAAAAGGACAGTTTTCTTAGTGGAAAAATAACTCTTTTTATGACTTTTCACTTTCAAGATCATAGAATATGCACACTGGTCAGTTTTTTTTTTTTTTCACTAAATGAAAAAAAGTGAAAAGGCAAAGATGTGTGGATATATACTGTGGAGAGGATTAGGACTGGTTTACATTAATTTGCCTGTATGTGTGAGTACTGTATATAATATGAAATATCATCTTTGTTCTTGAGCTGGATTTTAAAGAATAATACTAGTCTGAAGACATGACACTAATTTCTCAATAGATAATACACAATTACAGTTTATGCTAAAATAAAATAGATTAATTATTCAGCCCCCAAAGTATATCAAACATTAGTGGGTTAAAGCCTCTGCCTGCCCATCAGGTCATGATCTCAGGGTCCTGGGATCCAGGCCCAAGTCGGCCTCTCTGCTCAGCAGGGAGCCTGTTTCCTCCGCTTTCTCTGCCTACTTGCGATCTCCTTCTCTGTCAAGTAAATAAATAAAATCTTAAAAAAAAAAATATGAAATGGCAATATATTGTGCTAAAATATAGATAAAAATTACAAAGTACAATTTTTTCAAAGATCGTCTCTTTAGTTAAGAAGACTCTTTATGGAACTTCTTTTGAAATGTAGTAGTTACACTTCCATATATTCTATTTGAATTTTGAATATTAAAGTCTTGACATTTTTCTGATGTTTCATTTTTGTGCTATAAGACCACTAAAATAGATATTTAGAGGTATTTCATCAGTTTTTTATTTTGTACCAGATACTTGAGAAAGCACATCTTCTTCTAATTTGTATGTGTCATCCTAAAAACAAATCCCTATAAATCAGTTTGTTTCTTCTCTTGGAGATTTCCTATCTACATCCATTTTTTCTTCACTGAAAATACAGACTTCCTTATTTCTGTGTAGTCATTTGGAATCTTACCATTATGTCTGGAATTCCATAGATGTCAATTTCTACTAAAACCAATTTTATGAAAAATGCAATGGATAGTTTCTAGAGAATGTTGATGAAATAATACTCGGGCATTGCAAGAAAAGCTTTTTTCTATGCAAAGTTCTTAGGGGTGTCAGAAATCATTGTCTGCTTCCCTTTCTTTTTGCTGAGAGCCTTACAGGGAATTAGGAAATGAAAAGAAGTGCTCTGCACACATGGCCTTTAGTAAATATTATTGATGACTAGACACCTGCTAGGATGTAAAGGCATTTAATCCATATTATTTTGCCTTTTAACTTGTCAACTCAGACAAGAGTTTTCTGTCAAACATTAGCCTTTACATTGCATTTCAATTTTTATTTTTCACTCTTGCAATTTCAATGTATATATAACACACTGGGGCTTTAAATAATATAAACATTTGTAGTTATATAAAGGTGAACTGGAAAAAACATGTTTTTTTCAGAGAGAGAGAACTGGAAAAAACATGTTTTTTTCAAAGAGAACATGTTTCTCTGAACATCAAAACATTCAGAAAGTGTGATAAACATAGGTGCAATTATCATCTTCCAAAAATTATTTTTTGTAGAAAAAGTTACCCAACATTTTTTTTTTTTGGTAAAGATTTTATTTATTTGACAGAGAGAAACACAGCTAGAGAGGAAACACAAGCAGGGGGAGTGAGAGAGGGAGAAGCAGGCTTCCCACAGAGCAGGGAGCCTGATGTGGGCTCAATCCTGGGACTTAGGGATCATGACCTGAGCTGAAGGCGGTCGCTTAACCACTGAGCCACCCAGGTGCCCCAAAGTTATCCAACATTTTAAATCATCTTTGGACTTTTTACTTTTCCAAATGCTGTCTTCATTGTGGTTAATCAGTGTGCTATTAATGCAACACCAAGAAATTATTTTGTTTGTTAATTTATTTGGAAGGATGCTTTAAAAGGAAATTAATGCCAAATATTGTCTTTTTAAAATATTTTAAAGATTTTATTTATTTATTTGAGAGAGAGAGCATGAGCAGGGAGGAGGAGCAGAAGGAGGGGGAAAAGCAGGGAGTCCGATGTGGAGCTTGATCCTGGGATTCTGGGATTATGACCTGAGCCGAAGGCAGACATGTAACTGACTGAGCCACCCAGGTTCCCCATTGCCACATATTTTCCAGAGATGAGACTGGATGGCATATTTCCTGGAGATGAAAACAGTATTTTTCTGCAATGCAGAAATCTTTGTGTGTTCCATGGGTAGATCAGTGTCTAACATGGTACACTGCAAATGTTGCAACCTGAGAAATCAGTTCACTCAGAAATGTTTCAATGAATATAGTTTTTAATATTTTCTTGTCATAAGAATATAGACATTATGGTTCAACTTTTGACCTCAAGGTAACGGAATTTATCCAGTAGATCCAGTAGACCAGTGTCTTCAGAAAATGTTTTGCAACTTTATAGGCAATTGGCAAATTCTTTTTACCACTTTCAATGGAAACTTTTCTATAATATATACCATACCTTCTTTTATAGAAAATACTAAAAATAACTTTTTCAGAGTTTCAGGGATATATTAGTGGTAATCTGCTTTAATAAACAACCTCTGTTGTTTATATTTATATATTATGCAAATAATATATATACATATATATAATATATATTATGCAAATATTTTTGAGCTCTTCTGTCTCTCTTCTAATTGTACATTATGTATGCTTTTTACAGTCACTTCCTTGACATACTTTTACAATTTGATATTAAGAATGCAGATCAAAAAGGAAAAAAAGTGTTAAAAATCCACTTAAATAACTATTGATTGACTTCTTTAATAAGGTACAACCAAGAGCCTAAGTGAGAGTGCTAATTAATCCAACAAATCTAGCTACCCAGTCCTGAAATGTTTCCCATGTTACAACTCCTTATTTTTTAAAATTAGTTAATTATTTATTTAAGAGAGAGAGAGAGAGAGAGAGAGAGAGAGACAGTGGAATCACAAATAGGTGGAGGAGCAGAGGGAGAGGGTGAGAGACTAGCAGATTCCCTACCGAGTGCTGAGCTGGGAGCCCAGAGCCCAAGCCCGACATGGGACTTGGTCCCAGGATGCTGAGATCATGAACTGAGCCAAAGGCAGACACTTAGCCCTTTGAGCCACCCACGTACCCCACAACTCCTTATTTTTAACTGCCTTCTGGATATCTTTATTGACAGATATATAGACACATAAAAACACAACAGATCTAGAAACTGACCTCATTAATTTTTCCATTCAGCCAGTCCCCTCCTAGCCCTGTGCATCTCTAGAATTTCCTATCTCAGTTAATGCCATTGTATCTGCCTAGACATCTATGCTAAAATAGCACTTGATGCTGTCCTTAACTTCTCCCTCTCCATGATATTCCACCCTAACTTAGTCCACAATCCCTAATATGTGGCCTTTCCCTTTCACCTCCATTGCCAGGCCCTTGTTTGGTTTCTTGCAGTCTTTCATCTGTACTGTTGCCTCATTCTTTCATCAATCTGTCCCCACTCCTCTCACCCTCAGAGTCTCTAGAGTTATATTAAACAAACAAATAAAAAAGTCTGATTACTTTCATACAGGCTCTCTTTTTCCAACACTAAAGCACAAACTATTGAGCATGACAAAAGGCATTCTTATTATGCCCCCAAAGGCTAGACACTTACTGGTAACCATCCCACCCACTTTCATATGGATTATTTCCTATGGTTAAATCAAATGAGTAATAAGATTGTGAATTCAGTTCTCTGTAGTCACCAGAAAAAGGGAACAAAATGAAATCAAAGTAATCAAGAGTTTGAGGTTTTTTTTCCTTGTGAGTTCGTGCTCTGGCCTCAGGAATTACTGTTCTATAGTGATCTATTTTTGATATAATTCCTGTACTTAAAGTCCAAGTTGGAAATTTTATAGGTCTATGTATATGCATATAGTTTTAATATTTTAATCTTTAGATTTTTTATACCCTTATAAACTATATCATAGTCATAAGTTAGTATTTGAAGTTAATGTATTCAAAAAGGTATAGGCATTTCTGGTCAACATCATTTTAATTCTTAATCAGATTTATGAAATAGTCAAAGTAAAGTTGATTAAAACTATTTAGGTACTACCTTTTTAGATAATATCGCAATATTTTTTCCCATCATTTTCAATAAGTTAAGCCAATAGAAGATAGAGTTTTAGCTTATACTTCATTGAAGATATTTGAACCACTCTAGAAATTAATTTTTAATTATGGCTCATTAATAATAAGATGAGTAGAGAAGAAAACTGCACATTCATTGATGTTTGCTTCTGTGATACAAAATTATGACACATATTCCATTTAAGATATTTCAATATTTATTTCACTCTTCTAGATGTATGTATAGGAAGTGAGTCATAGTATCACTAAAACTAAACTGTTGTATAACAGTTTTTTGCTCTTTAATAAGAGCAGTTATTTTACTAGCATTGCTGACCTGATAATTGTTAGTGTCTAAATTGAATGTACTTCAGTTAATGCATCAACTTCAACGCAATTAAAAGATGCTAATCTAACCTAAGGAAAGATCTTGTTCATATTGACCACTTTAAATTCAGACAATGATTTCATATTTTTAAAGTGGTCCATGGTTTAGTTGACCCCATTAGTAGGATACAACCCTTCTTTGGCATAGACAGATGCTACTGAGTAAGTATTTCTGGAAGGCTCTGAATAAACTTCATCAGACAACAACCATTCCATAATTTCAGAGAAGGGGAAAGACAATTAAGATATTTAGTGTGGAGGTTGGGGAAATACTAGACTGAAGTGAGGGATATTAAATAACTTCTCAAGTAACAATAGTTATTCCGTTTGAAATGAACTTGATCTTAACCTTTTTACTTGATATTAACTTTTTCTGCAAGATATTTATTCAAATTTTATGAGACATTTGTGACATGACTGGCAGAGTGATAAAGATTTTTTAATTTTCCTATTGTAGTTAATGTGATGATGGATACTTCTCTGTACCTGCCAACAGGATGTAATTCATGGGGTCTATGTCTCTCTGAATGCAGGACAGTTGCCTCACCCATCTTCCACTACTATTATGGGGAATGTAATTCTCAAGTGAATATAGAAAAGAAAGTCTTAGTGGCCTGCCCAATAGGTATACCTATGGGTTAGAAAGTTGCTTCTTATTTTCTAATTAGAATTGATCTTGCATTTCTAAATCAGAGAGCAGACGTGGAGTGAGGATGAAAGACTTCCTCCCCACTTTAAGAAGGGTGTAGTTGGAGATGAATGGATAAAGACGATGTGGTACATACATACAATGGAATACTATGCCTCCATCAGAAAGGATGAATATCCAACTTTTGTAGCAACATGGACTGGACTGGAAGAGATTATGCTGAGTGAAATAAGCCAAGAAGAGAAAGTCAAGTATCATATGGTTTCACTTACTTGTGGTGCATGAGGGGTAACCTGGAGGACAGTGGGAGAAGGAAAGTAAAGGGGAAGTAGAGTAATCCAGGGAAAGAAACGAAACAACAGAGACTTTGGACACAGAAACAAACTGAGGGACTTGGAGGGAGGGGGTGGAGGGATGGGAGAGCCTGGTGGTAGGTCCTGGGGACACCTAAAGCCTGGAGCACTGGGTGTGGGGAATGGGGAATGAATCTTGGAACACTGGGAAAAAAAATTTAAGTAACAATAAAAAAAAATATTCTTTGAATTAAAAAAAAAAACGTGTAGTTGGGTCACTAACTGTATTTGGATTCTAAATCCATTGATTGGTTTCATATGCAGTAGAGCAATCTTGATTCTAGTCATGGTTATATGTATGCATAGCATGGCTGACTCACCAGTTGCCCTCATTTAGGTGCTGTCCTGTCTTAATGTTTGTATTGAGAAGTTGGGAGACACTACACGAGGACCTCTGCCAGCCAGATGCCATTTTAAACTGCTAGTCTCTGCTTTTTTCTGTGGTGCATGGTAAATTGCTGAGTATAAAGGATTTTCTCTATTAGCTCTGAAGGAGAACTGCAGTTCAGTTCTAATTCTCTTTCAAGAAATTTTCTCTGACATCCTGAATCCCTCTTCGATAGGACTCCAAGTATACTTCACCATAGTCTTTTTTTTATATTATTAATGTGAATGTCTTGCCCGCCACAGAACAGACCTTCTTGGGGACAGCTTTTCAGTTTTCCTTATCTTCTATCTCATAATCTGCCCAAACTTAGTAGGCCTTCAGTAAGTGGTGAGAATGAATTAAAATTGGCTAATCTGGCCTGATTGTGTTGATTATATAACCACAATAGTATTAACTGTGATTATTAGTGTGTGTTTTTATTAAAAGTTATGGTGTATGTAGAACTTTCCGAACAGTCAGCAATTCATATTTGTTTATGCCTAGCCCAGCTGTCTCCCTGACTCCCTAGACCATGCAGTGCCTTGCCATCTACTAATGTACCACAACTGTTCTGTGATGCATCTGTTTTCCTAATTGGTGGAACTGATAAGAATAAATGAGCCCAGTTCTCCCCTTGCAAGAGTGTATGCGCTGTCATAAACTCACTGAACACAGCCCTTATCTGGGGGGATAGAAGGATGAGAATTATCTCTAGGGAGGGTCCTGATTTGGAGCTGTGACCTCAGACAGTAGGGTGAGAAGAACACATGAGCTGCTTTAGCGATTCTTCCATGCTTTCCATCCATTTATTGACCACCTCACAGTCACAGCCAGGGTGGATGCTGCTTTTGCGTTTCTTCCTGCCTGTGTTGGTTTCTGAGAAGTACAGAGAGACGACCATTTTCTCCTCATCAAGTACATCTTAGTTAGATGCCAGATCTTAGTATCCTTTGACCTTGCACCAGCACCCATTTTCTACCTTTTATCTACTACTTCTGTTTCCTATCCCTTAACAGCACCCCTGGTCACATTGATCCCAAGCCAAATTCTAGCCAATGGTTACCTATAATTCCTATAATTATTTTTGTAGTCTCCTAGCAATATAACACTTTTTTAAAATAATTTCAGTGAAGACCTGTTTTAATCATTACTTTATCCCTAACACCTAGCACAGTTCAAACATAGAGTAATTGTTTAGTAAATATTTGTTCATATACATTTAATTATTTTCACTTTATATTCTTAGGCTCACACAGTCTTCTTATACAGCTTTTCTTAGGTTTCCTTGCTCTGACACCCTCATTTGCCATCTTTGAACATCCACATTTCTTTATAATTTTTGCCCTATTTCTCTATCTACTCCTCTCAGTCAAACTTCTGTTTAACTCAATTAGTTTGATCATATGGTTCCTGCTGTTTAACCTTTCAGTAAAGCTTCAGACATTTTGGTTATACTATTTTAAACTCTGCAACCTTTTCTATACCTTTAAATTCAATCATAGAATCTTTTATTATCTATAAATTGTTTTCTTACTCAAATAAAGGATGTAATTGCTTTAGCTCTACATTTATTACCCTGAACTCTGTTCTACCTAAACTTGGATCACTAATATTTGTAATTTTTTAAAACAAGTATTAATTAATTTGGAAAATGTGTACTGAATGCCTGCTATGTTCTAGATATAATTCTTTTTTTTTTTTTTAAAGATTTTATTTATTTGACAGTGAGAAACACAGCCAGAGAGGGAACACAAGCAGGAGGAGTGAGAGAGGGAGAAGCAGGCTTGCCGCGGAGCAGGAAGCCCAATGTGGGGCTCAATCCCTGGTCTCCGGATCGTGACCTGAGCTGAAGGCAGTCGCTTAACCAACTGAGCCACCCAGGCGCCCCCTAGATATAATTCTACATCTGGTGATATGCATGTGAACAAAAGACAAAGTAGGGACAGAACACTGTCTTGGTTAAGTACCCTCATGACTAATTTAGAAGTTTTGTTCTCCCTTTGCTATTTATGCAAGCTTAGAGAGCAAGTAAAGTTTGAAAAAGGTAGGGGAATTACCCTTTAAGACAGATTTCATTATAGTTGACCTTAAACCTGCATTAGTTTTCCATCAATTATCAGGTTATCATTTTAAAATATGTAGTTATTTAAATAGATTAATCATTAACAATGACAATTAAAATGTTCCGCAAACAGCTTTGTAGCTGCTTTTGTGCATTTATAATGGACAAACTATCTCTGTTGGTGCAAATGGTTAGATGACTAAAGTTTCATCTTGCATTCTAGATAATATTTTTTTCTTTTTATGCTTTTCTACACTATTTATTTGTTTAAGATTTTATTTATTTATTTGAGAGAGGGTGGGAGAGTGCAGAGCTAGAGTAAGAAAGCACAAGCAGGGCCAAGGGCAGAGGGACAAGCAGATTCCCCACCAAACTGGAAGCCTGATGCAGGGCTTGATCCCAGGACTCTGGTATCATGACCTGGGCTGAAGGCAGACGCTTAACTGCTGAGCCACCCGGGCACCTGTATAGTGTTTATTTTCATAAATTTACAAACAAATCATCATTTAGCTAACATATAGTATAAAAACCCAGACTTTTCAAGTTTAATCAGTTGTCAGTTTTCCAAATTTGGTCACAATTAAGACTCTCAATAACCTGTGCTGCTTCCACTAAATTTCATGTGGCTTTGTGTGTGCATCTTAGTTCCTTCAGCTGCCAAGCTGTGGACTTGAGTTTAATAGGACTATCTACCTCATAGAGTTAATGTGAGAAGTAACTGAAATAATTTTGTGACTTAGCACCATACCTGTCACATAGTAAGGATTCTAGAAGTTGTAAGTATTATGTTTATTTTCTTTCCTAACTCACTTAATCATTTCTCCACCTACCTGTCACTAAAGGAATATTATAACATAAAAGGACAGTAAAAGAAAGAAGAAAGCCTAATCACTTAAAAATAAGATAAATACACTAAGAACAAAATTTAATAGTTTTACAGGCTCTTATGAAGACAATTGATGAATGCTTAAGCGCAGTACTTAATTCATTGAATATTGTATATTCTGACAATATTCTTCTGGAGGAAATATTTAATATTTAATGATCTCATTATATTTAATAAAACATGAGAGAGTATGGTTTTTAAGATTATAATTCTATCCATTAACAGAAAGATTTCATGTAAATGAGTATCTATAATTATCTTTAAAGACTAAGCACATTTACAGTATATTACAATGACCTCTAAAATCCATGTCTGGATTTCTTGGTATTTTAGGTCATTAAACAAAACATTTTACCAAAATGATTTATATAGTATTTTTATTTGAGCACTTGGTCCTATACAATTTTATGTAATGGTTTTGCTTTGGAAGCACTACTTTGATTAAGTCCAAAGTAGCTGCAATTACTGGGATATAACTAAATTTTTAATATTTCAATATTAAAATACAAAACATTCATTTAAAGTAGTTTAAGCATTTATTTCTTTCCTGCATCAAAAAATCAATTTATGATTTTAATTGATTTATCCTGTTAGATCTTAAAAAGAATAGTTCTTTTTCGCCTTAAATGACAAAGAAATTATATGCTTGTGTCATTTATTAAAATTATTTTTGTAGCATTAACTTAAAGATATAGTTTATAATTTTTTATTTTATGTTTAATGAAAATAACTTAGGAAAGTTATCTCTTTATATCTCTTTATAGATATATATATATATCTATATAAAGATATCTCTATATATCTCTTTATAATCAAAGTTCTTATACAGTTACTTTTCCAACTCATTTCCCTGTTCAGAGAAAAATAAGTGCAAAAATAGCTCACTCATTAATTTACATGAACATGCAGATTATTATTACTATTTTTTTGAAGTAAGCCGTCGGTCCAACATAGGGCTTTATCAAGAGTTACACGCTGTACCAACTGAATCAGCCAGGCACCCTGTGAATTTAGATATTTTAGCCTTGTTTTCTTCGATGACAAACCACAAAGATGGAAAGTATCTGACACTGTATTGAGCAAATGCCATTTGATTTTTTTATTGTTTTATTTGAGAAACAAGCAAAATAATATATAGACACATGTAATAAGTTACTGCTCTCTTCTTTAGCTTTCCATTTTGGTAAATGCCAAAAGGAACACACCAGAACTATTTTTTACTGACCGTCACTCTGTTGGATGAGTCAAGATTTTAGTTATTCTAAGATATCTCATTCCAAGATACTTCTTGGCCCAACATGTTTGTCCACTTATTTTCTAAACTATTTTATGGTGCTTCATTAGTGTTAACCCTGTGGCTGGTGCTCTCTAGTGTTTCAGATCTCTGTAGAATCTTTCTTTCTATAAATCTTCTTTAGCGGCACCTGGGTGGCTCAGTTGGTTAAGTGACTGCCTTCGGCTCAGGTCATGATCCCGGAGACCTGGGATCGAGTCCCACATCGGGCTCCCTGCTCGGCGGGAAGCCTGCTTCTCCCTCTCTCACTCCCCCTGCTTGTGTTCCCTCTCTGGCTGTTTCTCTCTGTCAAATAAATAAATAAAATCTTTAAATCTATGTGGGATCTGAATCGTACTGAAATATTCACTGGAGCAGAGGGAAATTTTGGAATGTGACCCAGAGTCTAGGTCTAATACTTCCTGGGTTGCAACCTATATATAGACCTATCTTGGGAATTAGAGGAGGCAGAATGTAAAATAGCAAACTGTAAAATAGGAAAGTGCATCTGTAGTATTTGTTAACTTTGGGTATAGCCTTCTCTCTTCAAAGCGTTCATGATTTCTCTAGTATCACAAAAAAATTTGATAAAATCAATCATAAATCCTAGGGGGAAAAATAGTCTTGATGTTTTATACATATTTCTAGAATTTATATTAAATTAAACTAGCCTTTAGAAAATGCTGCTTAACATACAGAAATAATAGTATAATAATTATTAAATAGAAATATATAATAGTAAAATAATATTATATAATAATATATTAGCAACTTATAATAATTAAATAATAGTAAAATAATTAGTCTCTTTGGTACCTGCTTTGAGGCAGATAGTTGGGGACTTTCTGTACCTTATATTTTAATCAGTAAGACTTACTAATCAGTAGAACTAACTCTGCTATCAGAGACACACATTTCCAACACAATGGTCACTAATATTTCAAAAGTGGAAAAAGAAAAACAAAACTTTGTTCTGTTATGGCAAAAGGTGGAGTGAATATGAGAATTTATGCAAGAAGTCGAAGTGGAGGGGTGCCTGGGTGGCTCAGTCAGTTGAGCAGCTGCCTTCGGCTCAGGTCATTCTCTTGGGATCCTCTGATGGAGTCCCATAGCTGGTTCTTTGCTCAGTGGACAGCTTGCTTATCCTTCTGCCTGCTGCTCCCTCGCTGCTTGTGCTCTCTCTCTGACAAATGAATAAATAAAATCTTTGTGTATTAAAAAAAAAAAAGTGGAAATGGAAAGGAGCAGGAGGCTTTTCAGGTAATGAATGTCCTTTCCCTGAAACTGAGGTTGATTCTCATTTTTAGATCGGATGTTGAATGTTGTCAATCCTGGATGTACAGTTAAGTAATCTCAGTAACTCTAGTTATTTCAACTGTTAAAAACCCTAAGCCAATTTAACTTAAGGGGGGAGCATTGTCACATGAAACGAGGGAGTCATCATTTACTCAGGCTGGTTCAACATCCTACCACATATTTCTAGGGATGGGTCCATTTATCAGCTCCCATAGGAATACAGAATTGGAGCAGAGATTCCTAAAGGAAAGGAGGAAGTTACTAAAAGAGATAGAAATGTGCCTGTCTTCCATCTAATGTTTTGACTAATATTTTGAATCCTCCCAGTATGGTTAGGTAACAAAAGCCACCTTAATGAATAAAGCACTTGGCTGGCTCCCAAATAACCTGGACAAGGAAAAGGGAACACTAGAAGAAAAGACAGTACAGATTGTAGGAGAAGAAGTGGTGGTAATAGTTAAGATCAAGTTACAGCATGTCTTATTTGGGACTATTATAGGGTCAGTTTAAAGCGTAGCTCTTGAACTGCACACTGGTGGCCAGTGGTGTACATTAGGGAAAGAAGAGCAGAAAGTCATAAATGTGTGGGTTTTCCATGGACAATCCCTTGACTCCTGCTTCCTGAAGTAAAAAAATCTGAAAGCCATTATCAGAAGCACACTGGCTGATATGAACTGTCATTTTTCCTTTCAGAAATGTTCTAAAAGGAGTTAGGTTGCTTTATTTCACTTATTCCATGCTTGGTAGCCTTCGGGACCAGAACAAGAATGAAGTATGACCCTTGTTTCCTGCTATTATCTCTAAATGCACCTTAATCTGACACTAAATATTAATGTTGTAGTAGGAGTTGTAACACAAGAGTAGCAAAATTAAAGTTAAAATTATTTTCTTCTGTTAAAATCACATATCATTAGTGATATGCCCACCAAATAATACCTATTCTTTGAAATTGTTATACTTGTTCAAAAGCTTGCAAATTAGTGTAAACTCAGGACCTGCATTATGAGATTCCAGAAAATGTGAATAGGATGTTTCAGTTGTTAAGTTATTTTTCAGATGCTTTTTTTTTTTTTGGTACTTAGATAATTCAAATGGCTTCTTTTCAACACTTGAGGTTTTTCATGTACACTATACTAGAGTGTGTAACATTTTTGAAGGAATTTGGCAGATACCACATTTCTACTTTAACTCCCTAACTTTGAAGAGTACCTGCCAACATCAATGTAAATACATCCTAATAAATTTATTTTCACCAATTCTCGAAGTTTCCTTTATTTCAACTGTTGATGTTATGTTATGATAAGAGTATTTTAATTAGATATGGTTTTTATTGATATTTTGAATAAATACATGTAGATTATATTTATAGCAGACCTCAACTTTTGCATATGATGAAGACAGCATTGACTCATATGTGATCATTTATTAAAGTGCATATTTAAAAGCTGGGCTTCAGTTGATATTCTGTGCCCTTAGATAAGTTGTACGGTAGTTAACATTCCCCTAAACCCTATAATTTAGACACTTACAATATTAAAGCATTTTCTTTCAGTTTTTTTTTTTTAATTGCTTTTTGGAGCTTAGTTGAATTCTGTATTACATGCACTATTATATCCTATTTTCCCCCTTAACATCGGTGTAACATTCAAATATGTAAAGAGTGAATTAATAAACTGCTTAAAATTAAAATTGAATATTTTTAGATATAACAAAAACTGTTTTTAACTAATTTAGTATATAAATTGTTCTAAATCCATCCATAAACATTCATTAGTTTGTGACTTTTTAAAAATCTTTTTACATAATGAGTGCAAATAACTTTGAGAAACTAATTTTTTCTAAAATAGCTGAGGCAGTATGTAGTCACATTTTATTACTGGAGTATGTTGCTGATGACCTGTTATAATTTCAAACAAATATAATTCAAAATTGATCTTGGTGGAGGATAGCAAATACATTTGTTAACTAGCATTAATGTAAATAGAGAAGAAACAGTGTACAATTGAGTCAGTCCACTAACTTTGAGATATGTGATTCTTGGCAAATTTTATAATTTCTGAAATAAATATAATTTTAAAGTAAGTGAGTTAAGAGAGAATTTGCACTAGTCAAGATTTGCTTAGCTCAAGTGTGACTGCAGTATAGTTGAAAGAAACTCTGATTTGGATTTGAAAACACCTGGCTTGAAATCACAGATATGGGTACATTTGGAAGTTGCTTGTTCTAAGCCTCAGTTTCTTCTTCTATAAAAAGGGATGATAATAATACATCAGGCAGTTGTGGCATATTTATACACAGCTCTTGTCTAAGTACTTGGCCTGTAAAAAAGATTAATATTATACTATTTTCTTCCTTGACCAAGAGCACTTGACCATTCCTTTGACCTCTTGTTTCCACAATTGGCTTTTATACATGTGTGAGAATTCATCTGTGGAAGAGACTAGATTATTTGGGGTTGGTCAAAGAAGACTGAAAGTTCAGAGGTGTTAAGACAAATGCCTGATGAATAATCCCAGTTTATTCTGTGATAAGATTTCTGATTTTTGATATTTATTTTTGGGTGGATCAAGGCATGGGTTTTCCACGCCTATTGGTTCTCAGGAAGGGAACTGAGAAAACTGATAAAACTCCAGTAACAAGAAAGGCTGCACCCTATTCTGGATTGATCTTAATTTTACTGAAAAAAAACTATGTTTAGTAGCTTTATCTAGTTATTTACATTGTTTTACTTTTTGATATATTTTATAAAGTTAAGTTATTCAATGGCTTTAATGGTGAAAATTACTATGCATTTTCTTTTTTAATTAAAATCATGACTGTGTAATTTATTAATGATCATATCCTTTATATATTATATAGAAGGCTCATGACCCTATATTTTCTTCTTCCTTTGTTCAAAAATTTTAGAATATCACCTATTTTTCTAATCACTGTCTTCTAAATTAACAAAACAGCATCATTAAAAATACTCCAGTGACAAAATACTTTATGTCAACTCTACTTCAATTAAAAACAAAGCAGAAGGATTAAATATTTTTCAAAAGGCTCAAGTGATGTCCTTCAGATCAATTTTACTCAGTATGTTAGAATAAACCTGTGGTACTTAAGGATTCCTTACAAATAACAATGAATAAATTGAGTTGGAAAGAAAAAAGAGGAGGACAATTAGTTTCAAGAAAATGTTTAGATGATACTCTTATTTAAGTCACTAAAATGAGTATTAACTGTTTCTCAAACACTACATCTCCTACAGATAGTAAGAGGGGTTGAAATAAACATCATTTGGATCACAGAATGATTCTCATTATTTAGCAGAACTCTATCTTAAAGTCAATCTTAAAAAATAGTATTTAAAATTTTTCTTTACGCAGTGGAGTATTACTCAGCCATCAGAAAGGATGACTACCCACAATTTGCATCTACAAGGTTGGAACTGGAGGGGATTATGCTAAGTGAAATAAGTCAAGCAGAGAAAGACAATTATCATATGGTTTTGCTTATATGTGGAACAACGAATTGTGCAGAGAACCACAGGGGGAGGGAGGGAAAACTGAATGGGAAGAAATCAGAGAGGGAGAAAAACAAGAGCGACTCTGGATTTCAGGAAATAAACTGAAGTTTGCAGAAGGGGAGGGTGAGAGGATGTGGTAACTAGGTTTTGGGCTCTAAGAACCAAACTAAGAATTACAGAAGGGAAGGAGATGGAAGGATGGGGTAACTAGGTGATAGGTATTAAGGAGGGCACTGTGGTGATGAGCCCTGGCTGTTATACACAACTAATGAATTGTTGAACACTGCAGTAAAAATTAATGATGTACTCTATGCTGGCTAATTGAACATAATAAAATAAATAAATAAATAATAAATAAATAAAATATATAATAGAGTGAATAGTAGATTATATAACACATGAAAATTAGAGACTTTAACTGATTAGACCAGTTTATTTTTATATTTAGTTATGACTGTATACATGCAAATACTTCTGTAAAATTATGTTTAAGGCTACTTTTCTCTAATCAATATATGTTCTCAAATACAGATATGTGTGTGTCATTTTCTTTGGTTCTTGAAAATGGTATAAATACCACAGAAGTAGAGAATAAATAAGGCTGCTTTAAAAATAATAATACTAAAAATGAAAGAATAAAAGGAAATAATTTTTTTCTTTATTTCAACATTTGAAAATGCTTTATGCCACTTATTTCCTCTGATTTGTTTAAGAAAACTTTAAGTTATTTTACTGCTTCCTGGGGTGGATTTCCACATCTTATGCTGTGCTGAGACATATGTGCTCATGTTTGGAATCATCTGCTCTGTTAAATGGTGTCATTCTCATTATCATCTCAATATTTGTGTGATGCGCAAATGGATGAAAGTGACCCTATATCTCTCTGAGTTAACAAATATCTTAAATTTTGACTTATTTTTTCACTAGTTTCTATATTCTCTGAATTACACAGAGTTACCTGCTTCCTTCTAGAATATTTTTACAAGCCAAAAATTTTTACAGCATAGAATATGTAAACCTGGTTTTCTCATTTTTTGTGAATCTTGAGAAAAATATTGGCTATTTCTTAAGAAAAGGAAAAGATAATGTAAAAATTATTTAAGTAGTTTTTCTTTACCATCTTTTTTGATTTTATATTTATTTTACATATCATTTGTGAATATCTGCAATATTTGTTAATATGCCACATGTCATCTGAATATTTGTACTACTTCTGTTGTCTTAAACGCTATCAAACTTGTCGTTACATATGGATATAAGAAAAGAACACTTTCTGTGTTGATACATTGAAATTAAAAACAAACAAACAAACAAACATGGTTCTCTTAGATAATAATGAAATGGGTGATCCCGGGTTCACTTTCATTTAATAATAATCCAGGCAAAAGCTAAAGATAGTGGCACTCTCAATAAGAGAATGCTGTTGCTCCGTGTTAAGGGAAGACCATTCTGAAACTCATTTCCTTGGTTGTCATCCTGATGAACCTCTTGTTATTTGATTGTGGAGTTAATTTTTCCCCATGCAAAATTGCAAACAGGCATTTTACTTGATTTTCTTAGGCTCTATGTCTTTGCAAGTGGGCTATATCTGAATTTGTTAATGACGGAAAAAGGCAGTATGTAGATTTCACAACAAAAATCAAATCTAAGCCTTCCTTATCTGTTTTCATTTTGGATCGACTTGAGGTACATAAGCTGTTTTTCGTGAGGGTCAGATAATCAAATGAAGGAAATTATGTGGTACTTTGTCACATAGCATGATGTTCTAGGAGTTCTCTTTCCCTTAGTATATATTTATAAACTTAAAGATAATCTTGTTTTCATATTTTATATCCCTAGCTAAAATTCATAAAAAGTTTTCATGCCAGTTTTAATATAGCAAGTATGTTTTCTGGAATCAATAATCCCCATTCAATTTTAAGGTCTTAATGTCCCATTTTTAATGTTTGAAGTATGGGACTGAAGGTAAATATTTCCTAATAAGGGACAGATACTGAGAAACAAAGCATAGAAACTGCAATAATTAATCAAAATGCAAACTGTGAAATTTTATTTTTAATATTGCTTATAATTGAGCAAGAGTGTAGATTTGACTAGTTTACAGCTCTGTAAATATTTACAGTAAGTTTGGAGTACTGTAAACTAGTACTAACAATTGTTTAACAACTCCGGATTTCTCAGGCTTCATAACAGCCTTACACAGTTTGGCTTGGAGGTTTCCAGCAACAGACAGAGAGCAATGCATGTGTTCCTCTGTGATCAGGGGCAGGCAGCCAGAGGCTCAAATTTGCTGATTTCAATTTGGCACTAATAAATAGCCACCTGGCTGGCTGCTAGTTATAGCTTTCACTATATGCTTAAAAAGTACTTTGTATGTTACCACATTGTCTCTAGATAGTCCCCCCAATAGTTTGATCCCATAATCTGAGAGTAAGGATGAGATATAGAAAGTTAATGTGTGTATTTAGAGAAGGGAAAGATTTTCATTGTAGAGCTAGAAAACTTTCCATAAACATGATCATATTTATTAATGATTCTCAAAGAATACAGTAAGAATACCAACCTGTAAGGTATTCTTTTGTGAAGCTAATGTTAACCTAGATCCTTTGCACTTACTAAATGAAAACACCTTTGGAGAGGCTTATATTATCCAACATTAGGTTAAAGCAAGGAAATACAGTTTATTCTCATTATTTCAGTGGTTGTGTTCCGTGAAGTCTCTGAAACATTGATTTAGCAAATATCGAACACTTACTTGCTCCTTGAAAAAATACAGGGGTAGATTTCTGTGGGCCTTTTGTCGCAACATTTTGTCAATGGATCAATATATAATTTTGTTTATGTGTTTCTGAAGACACCGTATTTAATATATATTGTTGATTCATTAACATTCATTAGCATTAAACTCATGGCCAACAGCACTATAACTCATGACTGAATGAAGCTTATCTAACACATGTATTTTCACCCTAAGGCACATCTTGGCCTTCTTCTGCTCAGGAACTACAGACAGCACTTTAGCACTATGCCTGAAACCATTTTAAAGAACGAAATTACCAACACGCAGCACAGAAATGTGGTAATAAGGCACAAATAGACCTTGAAAAGGATACTTTTTTAGGGTATGAAAGCTAAAATAAGAAAGCAACCTCAGTTGGGAATGTGTACATCAGGCAACTCAATTTTTGTTCTGCACTGCATATATATATCTGCAAATGACCGCAAAGACATTGCAAGTATCAATTTTAGGGTTACAAATAAATTTTAGTGAGTCGGCGAATTTGCAAATTATGCACTCTGGGAATAATGAGGATCGACTATACCCTATGTTGCCAAGCAGAATGATTTTGAAATGTGTTTGTGTCTATGATGACTGCATGGAGTTTCCTTTTAATTCTGGATATAATTATAAAAGATTTAAGTTGGAAGAAATATTAGGGATCAACTAGGTTCAAACTCCTATGGCACATGGATTTCTCTGTAAACTCTCTCTGAAAATTTAACATTGAATTTAAACTTTAGCATTTACCATGACTGGGACACTATAAATTTCACAAGCAGTGATTATGGTTCTTAGCCGTTCGAATATAACTTATGTTGGTTGATTCTATTTCTCACGTTTTAAAGTTACAGAACACAAGTCCTTCCTTTGTTCATATAAAAAATGGTAGAAATTCTAAGTTTGCTAATATGCTATTTTTAAGTGAAATTTCTTAAGATGACTTCTTTGTACTTGTTTTGTTTTCTATGTCTTCATCCAGTTGTTGAATTAAAAAAAAAAAAAAGTTGAATAGGACAGACTGAAGTACAAATTTTAAAGCCTTATGCCATGACTAAATATAACTTTTGGTTCAATATTCTACAGATTAATTTACTGATACAAATTCACTTTTTATTTCTCTCTTCAGTTGCTTGGCCCAAATGCTTTTCTTGAAAACACACACACACAAAGTAGGGGTGTGTGTGTGTGTGTGTGTGTGTGTGTGTGTGTGTGTGTATTTATTCCTCATTTGTCATTCTGGGGACATTACCAATAGGAGACAAAATAAATGGCTTCACTGATGAAATTTGGTATCATGAAGTATTAACTTCATATGATTGTGCAAATTTCATGAGCAGTGCATATTGCTGTACCTTCTGTCTGCAAAATAAGACACATTATGGACTTTCTTCTTGTTATAATCCTATTAATATTGCTAACTTAATCAGTATTAGACTTGTAAAATTTAATAGACACACTGAGGTAGATAAAAATATAACTCTTTAGGGTAATTTATTTGGATTTCTATGCCTTGTAATTGACCATTTGGCATTCACTGTGTGTGTGTCTGTTTCCTTGCCCCCTTTCTTTAATTTAGTTTGAATTACTCAATTTTTTTAGATATCTATTTTTTAGTTAATACCAAAAACTATTTTGTCTGTGAACCTACTATTCAAAATTTTAATATTTTATCTTTTCCTAGTTTTATTTGTAATATTATCTATCATCTATCTATCTATCTGTCTATCTATCTATCATCTATCATCTCTCAGGGCATAAGATCAGGAGAGCAAGTTCTTTTCCTTGCTCACATAGAAATGGTCATTTATTAATCTGAATGGCTCCATATCTGTAGAGCTGTAAATGATAACTATTTTTTTTTACAGAAGTGTACTAAAGACAAATGATATAAGACTCATACGATTAAAAGCATGACAGTATCTTCTGGCAAAAAGTATTTTTGATATGAATAGCTTGCTAGAGGAAAGGAATATTAAGTAACCTTAAAGCACTAATAGTCTCAAAAGTTTGAACTATTTTTTTCCTTTGAACACAATTTATTTTATGTGAAATTTAAAAAAAATTCCTAAATATCCTCCCTCCCATTGTCTTAGTCCACTAACACTCCTATAACTAAAATACCATAGACTGGGTGGCTTAAAACCAACAGAAATTTATTTCTCATAGTCCTAGAAGCTGGGAAGTCCAAGATCATGGCCTTGACAGATTCAGTGTTCAGTAGTTATATACATGCTTTCTGGTTCATAAATGGCTTTCTTGCTGTAACTTCATATGGTGGAAGGGAACACAAATCTCTCTGGGGTCTCTTTTCTAAAGGCACTAATCCCATTCATGAGGGCTCTACCTTGATGTTCTAACCACCTCCCAACGACCTCACCTGCAGATACTATTACACTGGCCCTTAGATTTCAACACATAATTTTTTTTTTTTTTAAAGATTTTATTATTTATTTGACAGAGAGAAACACAGCCAGAGAGGGAACACAAGCAAGGGGAGTGAGAGAGGGAGAAGCAGGCTTCCCGCGGAGCAGGGAGCCCGATGTGGGCCTTGATCCCAGGTCTCCGGGATCATGACCTGAGCCGAAGGCAGTCGCTCAACCAACTGAGCCACCCAGGCGCCCCTCAACACATAAATTTTAAGAGAACAAAAAACATCCAGTCCATAGCACCTGCCCTGTCCTAGACACAAGCACTCCAATTTGAAATAGTTAAGTGCCTTTAAATGTTTGATTAACATCTGCAGAAACACTCAGTTGAATTGAAACTGCTGGTACTCTAATCTAGCCAAGAAAAGTTGGGGTAACTTCTTTGATTAATAAATATTTGTTAAGTAAATCAATGCTATTTAAATATCATTGAGCATTATGATTATATATTCTGTCGTTAGGATCATAAACTCTTTTTCCTTAGCATGCTTTGCTGAATCTGGTATTTATCTTAATCTAATTTCATTTATAAATATTTCTGATGAATTTCTGCCCTAATTATTGTCTATATCAATAATGACTTTTCTGGCCATGTTCTGTGCCTCCTTTTCCTCTGTCTCTTCTATCTGTGTTATTCTATTATTTCTCCGGAGATAGTTCTTTACTTCTGTGATACTTTACTGTTATGCTCCTTGGTGTTTTTCAAGGTAGCACCTCCTGCTGTGCACTGTTAGATATATTTCTGTCAGTGAGTGGCAGCAAAGAGGAATTCCCCAGACTCTTGATCTTGTTAAAGTCAATGTTACAAAGATCAGAATTAGAATCAGTTTCACTTTATTGCCCACCGTAATCAGAAACAAACATATTGTAAAAGTATACAGATCACTGAAAAGAAACATAGGCTGAGCAATTTCAGATATCTAAAAAAAAAATCCCATGTTTCTAGAACTATAGGTTATCTAGACAATAATTCTCCATAGTGCATACTTCCGGTTTTTGGTCTTTGCTTTTTATTTCTTTGCAACTTTGGCATTCTAACAACAAAGATAGTGAACATATTAAAGTTGACAATGTCTTTGTGCAGAATTGTTTAACAGAATTTCTAAGAAATGCTTTTTACATGGCTTTTCTTTGAGAAACTTTATCCTAAGAAAGATGCACCTGTTACCCACTACTTTTGGTGGCTAGAAGTAAAAGGGACAAATATTAAAGAGGGTGTTCTAATTTTCATTAAAATGATTTATTTCCACTCTGAATTTTCCTTTATTCTCAGTGTATTTGGTACAGAATGACGTGATTTCTAAGAATTAAAGGAAAACTTACTCTAGACTTTCCCTTGTTAAGAAGTAAATAATGTGGGTTTTTTTTCCCCAAAGATGAGACTTTTTTTGTCCAAAGGTATTATGACTTATGGGGCTAGAAGTTTTGTGGAAAAACTAGAAAAGTGACTGGAAGCACTGGAAATATTAGCTGGCTAAGATAGAGAATTCACCATATTTGGTGAAAGATAAGGATCAGATAGCAAAATGGAATCTATTTTTGGAAGTATAGTCTTTTGATGCAATCTGTTAGGCTATTAGAATTAGCAAGTTTTATTACTACCACTCTGTTACAAATGTGACTACTTAGACTAAAAACAAAACAAAACAAAACAAAACAAAAAAACGGTTTTCATGATTTTTCTGCTATGATGTATATATTTCTTACATGGTATTGTGCAATAATAAAGGACTCCTAGGGAGTTCTTTGGTCTATTGTTATATAAATAGCTCTTATCTTACTATTGAAAACTTTGTAAAGAAAATATAGCTAAAATCTTAATCTTAAGCATTTGTCTTGGAAAGGAGATGGGAATTGACGCATTTAAAATTTTATTACTTACCTTATGGCCTTGAAATCGATGGTTTAATTCACTTGTGTATGTATGTTTCTTCATCTGTAAAATATAGATAATAAACTAATTTGGATGTGTAAATGGTAATTATACCTTTGAAGTTGTAAAAGTCGAGGTCTATAGTAACCATACTAATAATATTTGCAGGTAGGGTAAAATATTTTTTCAGTTCATAAACTTTTAGAGAAGCAGTTAAGTTGCCAGTTGCCTTTCTTCCACAAATTACGGTTGTGGTAACAAAATTTCTTTCTTTCTTTTTTTTTAAGATTTTATTTATTTATTTGACAGAGAGAAATACAGCCAGAGAGGGAACACAAGCAAGGGGAGTGAGAGAGGGAGAAGCAGGCTTCCTGGGGCTCGATCCCGGGTCTCCAGGATCATGACCTGAGCCGAAGGCAGTCGCTTAACCAACTGAGCCACCCAGGTGCCCCACAAAATTTCTTACATAATTAAATTATTGATTGATGATAACTTGAAGAAGTTAGTTTTTTTTTTAAATGGTCGTTGTTCTTTATTGAAAAATTTGTTTTTCAAAAGTTGTCCAAACTCTTTAGAGTTCTGGTTGTAGAAGAAGGAAGGAAGGCAAAGAGTCTTTTGTTAACTAGCATTCATATCAAACAAATAGTCTTTTCTCATTCCACACATCCTTTCTAGAATTATTTTCCACTTAGCTCTTGTGTCTTGCCAAAGTAGACTCAGTACTCTTTTTTCATTCAACATTCAAGTAGTATTCTATTTGTTTTAAGTACTTAGAAATGGAAATCAAAATAAATTAAGGTCCCATCCTCAAAAACTTTATCCTCTAAATAAGTCTGAGAAAAATAAACAAAACAATTCCAATATAAAGTCACACTGCAAGATAAGGTTAAACACATGATGCTTCTCAGGTACATATGTGGGATGCCTAAAATTGATAAGGGGTCAAGGTAAATTAAGGATGTTTTCTTGGTAGACTAATATCTCAACTGGTGCTTTGGATGAGTGATCTCTAGCAGGGCCAGTGTTGAGCTAATGGGCAACTATTTGAAGGCTAAGAACTGAGAGGTGAATTTCAGGTAGCAAGTTTATCAATTAGTTGAATCCTCTCGTAGATTGTAAGCCATTTTAATCAAAATTAATTGATTTTATTTTAAAGATTATGAAATGGTGCTTAGAGATTTTACTCAATTCTAAGGTATACACAATTGATTTTGTCTTTTAAGTCTTTCCCTGGAAGCAATTTGGAGGACCTCTTAAAGGATGATTAAGACTGATGTCTGAGAAAAGTAAAAGAAATTTGTAACTTGTAATGTTTAAGTTGAAGGGGCCAGTGGGCAGTTGAGTGTTCTGGTCTGAAGGTCAGAAAACATGTCAGCCTAATGTCATGCAAAACATTCCATGTGAGTGGTAAATTTATAGCCCCTGGAATAAATATCTGGATTTCCTTTACTTTCAGTGCTCTTGGTAATCAGAGATAGCAGACCTGATTTGAGCCCACTGTCTCAGATTCTAATATTCTGGAGAAACAGTTGGATAACTTTTTAAAGGCTTTTGTAAATGTTTAAGCTTCATGGCCATAAAGTCTTTGTCAAAGTTCCTCAACCCTGCCATTGTAGCTGGAAAGCAGCCATAGACAAATGTAAATGAATGGATGTGGCTCTTTTCCAATAAAACTTTATTCACAAAAGGAGGCAGATGGGCCACTGGCTGTAGTTTGCCTCTTGGATCATGGCTAATAGAACTGAAATCACAATACTCTAACTTCAGTACATTCAGTTGTCAGAGTAGACCTTTAACTGTACTACATATATTAATTGGACATTTTTTCCCCTTGGTCTCTTTTTTTAAATATAATTAGTTATATTATGGGTCACAGACAAGAAGACCAAATTGTATGACAGTAACTCAGGGCAAATGCACTAGACAATTAGAATAACAGCATTTTATGCATTCATGATGATGAGCCAGCAGCATTGTCTATAAATGTGAAGTCCAGAGATGGCATAACATGAGTTATTTTACCAAAAAACAGATGATTCTAAATTTTAATAAAATTTGTAGGTATTTTTTTTTAAATATATGCATGTCTGACATTCATTGAACTGATTTGGATCATGTCTTGTTTGTGGATGCTATTATTATTTTTCTATTTTTCTTAATTGAATGTTCTATTTTTCTTGGAGTGGGCTAGCAACAAATTTTTAATTTTCAATTTAAAATGGGATACAATTATGACTTTGCCATTAAATTATTTTCTTCTGGGATTTTAGCTAAGTAGGAGGCTAATATTAATTCTAGTTACAGCTCTATGAAGAAATACCAAAGAGAATGCTCTCCTACTACTATGTATAGATGTATGGCCAGCAGAAGTAATTGGAAACAGTCATGGGAAAAGAAATGCTTTTAAGAATTTACTGAGACTCAGATGCAAACAATGTGACATAGCTGGAAAACTGTGAAATCGAAGCAGCCAGCCGATCAAACTTGCACGCAGCTTTAAGGAATATTCTTTGCTTAAAAACAAACTTGAGTTGATTCTAAACCCCAAAGAGTTCTGAACAGAAACTGGTCTTGAAAAGAGGGCTGAAGATTATAATCAAAGGGCATATTTTGTGTGTGCCCAGTGGGGAAAGCACTTTGGAAACTACATTGGCTTTTGAGCCACATAGACTTAGATCACATTCACTGTCAGACAGAATGCCTGCAAACCTGGAGGAAAAACCTCAAAAGAGTCTCTCTCTTTTTTTTTTTTTCCTAGCGTATGTGAAAAAATAAATAAAGATAAGGTTGGACATGTTTTTCTTTGAATTAGAATTAAACGTATGATTTATTCTAGTTTGGAGAAAAAATGCAATTTTTGAAGTCTAACTTTTTTAAATGCAATTCATACACATAGATCTCAGGATGTATCTTCATAACAAATGCCAGGAACATGCTCAAGGATGGAAATGCTCCATTTGATTATCCTTAGTTTGATTAACCATTTCAGAGGGTAACAATAAAATTTATTGGATGCCAAGCTAATACGTGTACACTGAAATACATAATCTCATCTTCACCACTACATTTCAAAATTAGTATTGAAGGATTATTAATACTTCTAAAAAAACTATTATAATAGTAAATATATTAAAAAGATAAAATATAAAAAGGAAGTCACCCATGCCATTATTTTAATTTGTCTACTTTGTTTAAATATGCATGTCCTGCGTGTTTCTGAAATTTGCTGCCTAATTTCTCTTACTTCATCTTGGCCAACATAAATTCTTGCATTAGATATCTCTTACGGTATTTTCCATCTGCCAGTTAGTGTCCAATAATATGTTGCTTAGATTTGAAAGCTTAATCAAATTCATTCTTTCTGCATTATTTACAGTACATATAATAATTAGTGCTGGCCATATATTAGAGTACCAGAATCATTCAATTTCTTTATGACAATATGTGTACTGTAAGTGAGAGAAGCATAAATAAAATACAAAGAAATATGGAAGAAGGTCAAGAGAAATCCATTCATTTAACAAGTATTTTTATCCCCTACTCAAGTAGTTTGCAAGCTTATGGATGTAGAAAGATGAATGTGGCATAGTATATCTTACTTAAGAACTCCCAGCTCTAATGCAGATCTCAGCAAGCTTTTCCTGAACAGGGACAGATAGTGAATATTTTAGGATTGTATTATATTTTATAGTTTCTATGGCAACTACTCAATATTGCCACTGTTGCATAAAAATATCCATAGACAATATGTAAACAAATGAATACAACTATGTTAATATAAAACTTCATTTACAAAAACAGAGTGCCATATATGGGCCAGTGTCCAAAATTTGTCAACTAACCACTGGTCTGGTGGATCATAGAGAAATGGAAGGAAATTATTAAATTTAAATTTAATATGTGGTACTATAATAGAGGGGTTCAAAGGATGTGGAGCTTAAATTTCTCTGAAGGAATGTTTTACATAGAATGTGACATTTTAAATGCATACTAAAATAATGTGTAGAAATTAACTAGCTAGAGAAGAGAGACTAGCAAGTGAGAAGTCCTGAACACAAACCCCAAAAGACCATAAAGTTCTTTAATCTGGCAATAGATTATAGCATATGTGCCTAGAGGTGAAACTGGCAATATTTTTGATGTGTCTTACAGAATCCTAATGAATTTGGCTTTTATTGTCTAGCCATCCAAAATGACAGTTCTGTTTTAGGAAAACAGTCTGGTAAGAATTGGAAACAAAGGACCTGGTGGCTGTTGGTGGTCTAGCTGGCTTTGTCAAATGAGTTAATGGAAATGCAGCATTCCTGGGAATTTGGAAGTAGAGTTGGATATTCCAAGAGATTTCAGAACAGATAAATATTTCTGTGTAGTTGTCTGTAAGGACTGAGCCTGGGAAGAATCCATGCTTCTGAGATCATCTGGTTCAGGTACCCAAGATGCCACCATTGATGCATGCCAATTATGTTTGCAGATGATACCAACTCCAGAGCTTACTTGTGTTAGTTTTCAAATGATGTAATGTGATAAGAGACCCCTTAGCTAATTCCTAGCCATAAGTATTCATGTGTGATTTTTTCCTGTTACTTCTTGTGTATATTATAAAGAGGTACATTTTGTTTTTATTTTATTTTGAAAGGGCAAATGTGAAAGAAGAGTATATCTATTTTATTTCCAGTCAGATATAGTTTCATTTGATGGCGATACACTTATTCAATTTTTAATTGGATATTGAATTACCTTATATTTTACATTTAACTTTCCATATGTGGTTCTAATTGTAAGGATGCTTTTTGTTCAGCTGCATACTAGGCCTGCTTATTCTCGGAGTCTTATTGCATACAAGGTTTTAAACTTCACCAGGAAGTCTTAAAGGTGTATTTTTTTTTTATTATATCAATGAGAAGAAAAACTATAGAGAAGTAGGGGGCAGAGAAGAGACAGAAATAGAAACCAAAGGAAAAAAAAAAGACATACCCAATAAAAAAAATTTTTTTTAAATTAAATAATTAATTGACTTCAGGAGTTGAAAATGGAAACATAAGGAATTAGAGATGATTAAAGCATATTTTTTTAATGTACAGAAAGTGTCACTTCCTGAACATGTCTTTTTTTTTTTTTTCGAAGATGCCAAGAAGAGTAGGCTTTGGCTCATGTTTTCTGTCTCTGTACTTACAGAATAGAGATAAACCTGAATGAGGTAGAGACAATAATGTCTTTATTCTGCATTTTAAAGAAAGATTGCAGGGAGAAGAACAAAGAAGTTAGTATATTGAGATCAAGGAAAAGGCAATATAAAGTTGATAAAATTTGTTGTTGGGATGCCCCTAGTTCAAGTTTTCATTGCTTGTATATACATTTCTAATGTGTCTGCCTGATTAAATCAACCTAGGTATCAGGAACATTTTAGGCCAGGGCTTAATCTCAGATTGTAAATCACTCAGTGAGGTTGAGAATAAGTGAGCCTAAACTTTCTCTGCTAAAGTTTGGCGTATTTTTCAGTGTATAAGACCCCTAGAACTTCTTTAATCTGGTATATAGAATCCCTCCCTGCTGACTCAGACACCTAGAATTGGAAGTGCCTTCAAAAGATTACACAAGAGGGGCGCCTGGGTGGCTCAGTTGGTTAAGCAACTGCCTTCGGCTCAGGTCATGATCCCGGAGACCCGGAATCGAGTCCCACATCGGGCTCCCTGCTCGGCGGGAAGCCTGGAAGCCTGCTTCTCCCTCTCTCACTCCCCCTGCTTGTGTTCCCTCTCTGGCTGTGTTTCTCTCTGTCAAATAAATAAAATCTTTAAAAAAAAAAAAAAGAAAAAAAAGATTACAAGAAAGCACCTGGGTGGCTCAGTGGGTTAAGCCTCTGCCCTTGGCTCAGGTCATGATCTCAGGGTCCTGGGATTGAGGCTCTCATAGGGCTCTTTGCTCAGCAGGAAGCCTGCTTCCCCCATCTCTCCGTGCCTACATGTGATCTCTCTCTCTCTCTGTCAAATAAATAAATAAAATCTTAAATAAAAAGATTTCAGGAGAACAATATATAAGAATTACCTGTGAGTGATGGGATCTGAATGGAGGAGAGATTTCATTGGAATGGTGGACCTACTGAAGGTACAGGTCAAGAGAAGTCAGAAGTCCTGGGTTCTAATTTCAGAATCATAACTACCTAAATGTGTAGCTTTGGATAATTCACTTAACCTCTGATCTTTATGTGTAAAATAAGACAGGACCAAATAACATTGATTCTAATCACTTCATTTATTTCATTTTTTCTTTTCTTTTAGCTTTTATTCAAATTCCAGCTAATTTACATATAGTATATTGGTTTCAGGGTACACCTGAATTTATATACAACACCCAGTGCTCATCACATCACGTGCACTCCTTTATACCCATCACCTATCTAAATACCAATTCCCATGCCTTGGTAATACCTTACTTTAATTTTGAAGGTATAAAATTTATTATCAGGTCAACAATATAAAAAGATACTACATTCATTATTTCAAACTCCAAAGAGTCATACAGTGAGCTGTTCACTCCTAACGAAAGAAAACTAAAACTCAATGTAACTAGAGTTACGTTTTTCTTTATAAGAACCCCTCAATACAATGGTAAATAGAGGGTATCCCAACAAGGATTTTGGAGAAAATAATTAAAAATCCTTTTTATTTTATTATTATTATTTTTTACAGACCTATTAGATTTACTTATTTATTTAACAGTGGGGTGGGACCAAAGGAGGGGGAGAAATAATCTTAAGCAGACTCCATCCTGAGCACAGTGCTGAGCACAGAACCTTTCAGAGGGTTGATCTGAAATCATGATGTGAGCTGAAACCAACAGTCGGAGGCTAACTGCACCACACAGGCACCCCCCGAAAACCCTCTTTAAAATGTAAATATCACTAAAGATTTTTAGGTATTAGTGAAAGTTGAATAATGAGTAAAACTTATATTAAAACAACCCAGCATCCCAATATAGTACCACATTAGAGTTGTAAATTTACCACACCTCATAAAAAAGAATATGATATGAAGATAGCACAAGAATTAGCTTACACTAACCTAATAAAACTGAAACCTAACAGGTTGTTTGATATAGTAAATAGAATGTAAAATCCAGGAATACCAAAGTTCTGTATTTTATTATACACAGGTACCAGCACTATAAAATGAACAGAATAACTTAAACCATCTCGAACCATGTTAAGGGCTAAGAGTACTTCTACCTCCAATATTCCATGATTCTATTACTGACACAGGTGAAGTTAAATATTGTAACTTCTGATTCCAAGCACTTAGAACTATATCAATTCTTAGCATTAAATTTGCCTTGAGAATAAAAAGACAAAAATCTTCATATATCTTAAAGACTCCTCGCTTAGGGTTGTCTTTGACCTATCTTTGTTTTTCCTTTCCTCTGGCAGGTATTTAAGGGCTGTGATTTGTGTCTTATAGTTGGTAATTTCTTTCTTTCTAAATGTACTAATTAATTCATATTACAATGGATATTGCAAAAATATTAAGGACTTTTTTGTGAGCTTCCTGAAATATTTTCTTTCTCAATTTTCTAAAATCACTGTTTATGCCATTCTTGGCACTCATAATCTGACCTGCAGTATAACTACCAATCTACTTGATTTATCTATCACTGTAGTCTATAAGAGGTGTGTGTCTATCTAGCTCTTTGTTCTTTGCACCGTTTAGCAAGATATTTTATTCAAATAGTATATTTTTAATTTATTTAGGTAAGGTATCTAGCTATGGTTTGCTTACAGTCAGGATTTTAATGGAAAATTTTTATTATACCAACTTCAGAAATAATTATGTAATAGGGTTAAGCTTCTTAAGTGTGAAATTAGAACTATTAGAAATAGTTATATAACTTTAAAAATAATGAACATATGAATTCCATGTAGCATGTTATAGAATATAGTAATTTATTTTAGAAATAAGATATACAAAAAACAAAAATAAACATTATATTTGTTTTCCAAAGATTAAGTAGAATTTAGCCATCTTCTGACTATCAGATCAGGAGCACAGAGAATTTTAAATGTATAGAAGCCTCACGCATTCTTGTGTTGAGCAGAAATACTGTTTACATGTAGAATATATTCAGCTATAAAAGATTAAATTATTGATAAGACTCTTTATTTAAACTCTATTAAAGAGTGTAGCCATTGAAATATAATGGCAAAGAGTATGCTTTTCTTTATCTTTTAAAGGGGGAAATATAAAAAATCATTTTTCAGCCATGACTTAATTATGGGTAGTTTGCATGCAGAGGATGAAAACATTGTCACATCTATCTTTGTTATAGTCAACTTTCAGAAATGATAGTGGTTAATGAGTACTTGGGCGCAAACGCATTAATGGTATATTTCCTGTAGTAAATGTAAAGGCTTTTCCAGTTTCTTTATACTGTATTTAACTCTTTGCAAAAGGCCTTTAATATAGCCTAACATTTATTTTGACAATGTTTATCATTAATTATTTTTTTCAGCTGCCTGGATTTTCACTTCTAAAAAGAATTTCTTTTTTTTAGATTTTGTTTATTTTAAATAATAAAAAAGATTTTAAATAATAAAAAAATATTTTATTATTTATTTGGCAGAGAGAAACACAGCTAGAGAGGGAACACAAGCAGGGGAGTGAGAGAGGGAGAAGCAGGCTTCCCACCGAGCAGAGAGCCTGATGCGGTGCTCGATCCCAGGACGCTGGGATCATGACCTGAGCCGAAGGCAGTCACTTTACCAACTGAGCCACTCAGGCATCCCTGAATCTTCACTTTTTATAATACAAAACAGCATATGTAAAGTTTAAATATATGTGTGTGTGTTTGTGTGTGTGCGTATTTTTTATAATATATTCTTTACAACATGCAAGAGACTCATGTTTATTTAAAATATAATGGGTGGTCACATGAAATATCTATAATATTTGAAGGATTCCTTTGATTTTCACTTTCAGTGACAAGAAAATATATAGTCATTTCAAATATTTTATATGCACTTACATAAAGTATAAAAATAATATAAAAATCTTGAAGATATTCCATAGTTATAAAAATGAAATATTATATATAATGAATTCAGTTAAAATTTATTTTTATATTATACAAACTGTAAATCATCTGATATTGACCTTATTAATAAAATCCTGGTGTTATAGTATCATTTAGATTGATGGAGCCAATTATCTGCATTGCTGCAGGACAAAAAAATGTACCAAGATTCATTTCTTTGATATATAATATACATTTGTTCTGTTTTCCATTATAAAATTTTGAAGATTAAAATTGTATTAAAAGTGCTTTTTAATTTTCTAAACATTTTTTAAGGTAAATCCTTGGCATAGTGATGGATATATCATAATATTAATTTATATAAAATTCATTAATAAATGACTTTTTAAAATTCTATGATCTGACCCACTGTGAGAGGATTCCTATAACAGCACTGGGAAGAAAAACATATAATAAGATTCATAGATTCATGGAGAAGAAAAGCCTACAGTCTGTCATTGGCCTGTAGCAAATCTAAAAACTGAGTTCAAGAAAACACAAGAAAGGAATCTGGGAAGAAGAATCTATTTTATCTTTTTTGTATGACCTGTGGCACACTCCTGTTATGTCCAAAGAGCTGTTGAAAAATCTGTATTTCTGATCTTCACCTAGACATTGAAACTTACCCAGAATGGTTATTTTTAGAAACAGTAAATAGAACCTAATCCTTAAAACATTTTATTTTATTTCACTTTTACTTTTACTAATAGAAAAATTGTATTTACTTGGAAGCATTCAGAATGTTAACAAAAGAGCTGCAACTTTTTTTTTTTCAGTTACAGACCAGTATTTAGGTAATAGAACAACAATTATTTTGTGTAAACTGCATCAGAGACAAGTGAAGATGGAAAAATTGCCATCCCAAATACAACTAATTTGTGCTGTGCACCAACAAGAACTTGCTTTAAGTTTCCATGCCAATGTACCACCCCACACTGCCCCAGGCAACTGAAAATATTCCCAGGACAAGACTTTCTAAAGACATATTCCGTAGTGTGCTAAATATACAGAAAAGACACTATATGGTTTAAAAACAAATCTTTTTTTTTTTTTTTTAAGATTTTATTTATTTGACAGATAGAAACACAGCCAGAGAGGGAACACAAGCAGGGGGAGTGAGAGAGGGAGAAGCAGGCTTCCCGCTGAGCAGGGAGCCTGATGTGGGACTCGATTCTGGGTCTCCGGGATCATGACCTGAGCCAAAGGCAGTCGCTTAACCAGTTGAGCCACCCAGGCGCCCTAAAAACAAATCTTAAACGGCCTATGTTTCTTTTCTTTAAGAGGAATGAATTGTATACAGAGGGGTTAAATGTTTTATAGAGAAGAGAATAAAAAGTGGACAAGAACCAACCTATTCATCATCTTCTTCATCTTCTTTATCTTCTTTCTTCATCCTCTTCATCATCCTTGTCTTCCTTCTCTTCCTTTCTTTTCTTGCCTTTTTTTTTTTTTTTTTTCCCCCAGGCATGACAACTGCCCTCTATGCTGCATCAGGCTTTCCTTTAGTTCGGTATGCAACAGTATCCTTCTCGTATTTTTCCTTCAGCCTCGAAGCCTTCTTTTCATGCGGCAGCTTGTCATTGGCACATGGTACTCCACATCTCTCCCCGTTTCTTTGCAACATCACCAATGGATAGACCAGGATGTTCCCCTTTGATTTGGGGGAAATACTTAGAACAAAACAAGAAAAAAGCCAAAGGAGTTCTCTTGGGTGCATTGCGATCCTTGAGTTATTCTGTGTCCACTTCAAGGGGAATATAGATTTTCATTTCTCTTCCAGAGCAGGCCTTGTCCACCTTTGTCATGTCTTTAAGTTTTCCTTTCTCTTCAGCAGACTTGGTCTTGCACCTCTTGGAGCACTCCTTGAAACACTTAGAGAAGTTCACCGAAGCATCTGAGTGTTTCTTGTGCTCCTCTCAGCAAGTTTGCACAAACAGTGCATATGGTGACATTTTGCTACTTGGCTTCTTGGCATCTCCATTGACCAAGTTTAAATTATTTTCCTCAGTGAGGCACAGAGTCGCCCGATGCACATCCTGCTCTCACTTGCTGGCCACGGTTTCTATGGAGATCAATGTACTGCAGAGACTGCAGCCTCAAAACATTTTATTTTATTATTTTTTTAAAAAATTATTTATTTATTTTTAAAATTTTATTTATTTGAGAGAGAGTGAGCAAGAGAAGAACACAAGCAGAGGGAGGGACATAAGAGGGAGAAACAGACCCCTTGTTGAGCTGGGAGCCCAAAGAGGGGCAGGATCCAGGACCCCAGGATCATGACCTGAGCTGAAGACAGTTGCCCAACCAACTGAGCCACCCAACATCTCCACAACATTTTATTTTAAAGGAAAAGAAACATAACCCATAATTGTTATGGTTTTATAAGAGCCAAGAAGTCAGATTTTTAGAAGTAAGGAGTTGTAATTGCTTTTATTAAATAAAGACAAAATTTTTATCACATAAATGTTTATTTTGAGATCATTTTTTGTTAAGGTAGTAAATTAAATTTGTAGTCAACAAAATCCTTTTCAAAATATACATTATTGGGGTGCCTGGGTGGCTCAGTTGGTTAAGTGACTGCCTTCGGCTCAGGTCATGATCCCGGAGTCCCGGGATCGAGCCCCACATCAGGCTCCCTGCTCAGCAAGGAAGCCTGCTTCTCCCTTTCTCACTCCCCCTGCTTGTGTTCCCTCTCTAGCTGTATTTCTGTCTGTCAAATAAATAAATAAAATCTTAAAAAAATAAAATATACATTATTACTTTTATTATAAATAGACTTAATGGTAGAGTTTCTAGTATCTATGTGTTCTGTGTAGTAACTTGTTGCTGCATAGCAAAGTATCCCAAAATACTGGCTTTCTTACACAGTTTCTGAGGGTCCGTGGTCTGGGTGCAGGTCTGCTGGCTTGTTTTGGCTCAGGAACTCACATGGTTGCAGGCGTCCTAATCATCTCAAGGCTCAAGTGGTGCTTCCAGGCTTATTCACGTGGTTGACCATAGGCTCAGTTGGTCATAGACCTAAGATCCTCACTGGTGTTTGTTTGGAAACTTCAGTTCTTAGTCATGAAGGCTTAGCTCAGGATTGCTTATAATATAGCAGCTCTCTTCTTCCAAAGCTAAGAGAGCAAGAATGAATGTGCATGTGTGAGATGGGAGCCATTGTCTTTTAAGTTGATACAGGAAATGACATACTTTCATCTCAGCAAAATGCTACTAATCACACAGAACAACTCTGGAACAATCTGGATGTTTCTATGAAGATGTGAATACTAGACACTGGGAATCAGTTGGAGGCGTTTTGGGGCCTGCTTAGCATATTCTGTTCCTTTTTATGTTTACTTCTTAGAAACACAAAATCAGCTTTTGCGACTTTTCATAAAGTTTTATAGTTTAATAATATAATACTTCCTTTATTTTTCAAAGTCTTTTATCAGAGTATTACATTTTTATATTATACTATATGTACATACGTGTGTGTGTGTGTGTGTATAGATAGAGAGAGAGATGTAATTTTATCTAGCTTTATATTGTCTTACTTAAAATTACAGAAAAAATATTTGGCAGTTAGTTTCTATAGTTGAACTATGCCTTGGAAATCCATGGCATTGTTGAAAACTAAGTTGACAAACTATAATTTACTAAACTTTTATTTCCTTATTTTTTCACTAGCTAAAAACTTGTTAACCATCATATGATACTTCCTCAAAATGAATTTGCTTCATGATTATCTAGCTCCATGCAAGTTTTAACTGCATCCCAATCAGCCCCATATGTACTCTCAAGCATATATATTTTCACACTTTGGCATTTCAGTTATTTCTAAAACAGTACCTTACCTTGAATGCTTTCCTGTATAAATGAACTTTTTGAGAGTAAGATATTATGCTAAGCACTTGAGAAATACAAGGTGATATTATAATGCCTGTCCACAAGAAACTTTTAACTTCTTAGGGAAAAACAACTTCATTTGAAAATTCCATTATTTGATTGAAGTAATATACATCATAAGGGAAGTAAGTGCAAAGAAAGTGCTTTGTGAGTTCAAGGAAGAAGGTTTTCAAATGGCCTTTGTCAAGGAGAGGAAAAAATTATGCATTAAAGCTCCTTTGAACTAGGTCTTAAAGGATGATTAAGGTTTCCAAAAGAATGAACTAAAATGGAATTTCCCGGTGAAGAGTGTAGACTCAGCAGGAGTGGGAAGATCTAGAGCATATTTGGGGAATGCACAATTATCTTGCTTGACTAAAACTTAGAAAATAGATTTGATATGATTACAGTGGCATCTCTGAGGGGCATGTTGGTGGCTCAGTTGGTTAAGCATCTGCCTTCGGCTCAGGT
The DNA here is from genome assembly GCA_004023965.1 of Spilogale gracilis. Lineage (NCBI taxonomy): Eukaryota > Metazoa > Chordata > Mammalia > Carnivora > Mephitidae > Spilogale > Spilogale gracilis. The sequence continues at coordinate 34,354 of PITA01004154.1, read as the reverse complement.
TAGGATCTCAGGGTCCAGGAATGAGCCTAGCATTGGGCTCCCTGTTCAGTGAGGAGTCTGTTCCTCCCTCTCCCTCTACCCCCCCGACTCATGCTTGCTGTCTCTCAAATAAATACATAAAATCTTAAACACACACATGAATCAAAGGCATCTCTGAGAGTATCGGGAATGACTTTAAACACGAGTTTGAGAAATCAAGACTTAATTTGGGAGAGAATAGAGATAAACTTCAAGGAAGAGAGACAGGAGCAGAAATATGCTTTAGATTATCTAGGAGCATATATCTGAATAGATTGCAATTGGAAAAGATAGGCGAAAATTCATTAGGCAAAAGAAAGGAGTTTGGAAGGATATAAAGTAACTGTCAGCAGACCAGATTTTCTTCTATGTTATAAGCATAGTACAATGAGGGCCTAGCTTACAGGAAGAAGGAAGCTGAAGTGAGAAATACGTGAAGACACCAATTACATGAACAAATGTGGGGTGTTTTTTAGTATGCAAAGAAAAGTAAATATATATGTATTTTTTCCAAATATGTATAAATAATTGGGACAACTGGAAAAGAGGGAAATAAGGATAGAAACTGGCTTATAAGATAGAATGATGAAGTTGAATTTTAGCCCAACAGATGCAGGATTCGGTATATTTGCACATTTTAAACACAAGTAAACACCTGTCAATCTTATTTCAAGAAAAACTTGGAACTGGATCCAAAGACTACAGTTTTGAACAGAGGTAAAATTATCATAAGTAAGACTATAAATAGGTAAGACACTCGAGTGGAAGGCCAATATAGAGTGAAGAGGCAAGCTTAACGACTTTATTTATCATGAGGATGGGGCAAAAAACGAGACCCACTAAAGAGTGGGATGGAACATTCAAAGAAATATTTTTTTAAATGATATTTCTAAAATTTAAAGCATTTGAAGGAGCAGGCAATAATTAGCAACTTGTGATGCCACAGAGAATTTTTGAAGGTGGACAAATTAAAAAAGAAAAACATTACATCTAATTATCTGAAAGCAGTTTGTAAAGAAGTAATGAAAGAAAATTAATATGTACATGGTCTCTGTAGTCATTGCTTTGCAGTGTGTTTATGTTTATTTGTATACATATATAAATATATTTGTTTGTGTATATAGTATACATATATATACATACCATTGGGAAAATGCATTGGATACTTAAGTGCCTGGCCTAGAAATGCACATATCATTCCATTGGCTAGAACTAGTCACATGGACCAATGGGGCTACAAAGGAAGGGTCGTTTCTGGCTAAAATATAGTTAAGGACAAAGAAGATAAAACTTACATGGTCAATATAGAGGGACCAACCCTTCCGGTATGCCGAAAGTTTCCCAGTGTTAGCAATCAAAGCTCTGCATCCTGGGAATCCCTCAGTCCTGAGGAAACCAGGACAGTTGGCTGTTCTAGCACCGTCAACAATCAATGCCAGAGGCTTCAGGGATATGCCTTATGAACAAAAACTTAAATTTTATAGTGGAGAAACAAGAATAACAATAAGAACTCTCAGATATTATCTGAGCATTATTCCCCATTAGTCCAGGGAATAAGTCATCACTGAAGCCACTGTTCTAATCATCTTCACTAAACTGCCAGCCAACAAGGTGCCAAGCAAACTCTGCTATTGAGGTTCAGAAGTGTTGACTGACAAGTCCAAAATCACATTCAAGGAGGATTCTAAAAGAGTTGTAAATGCCAAGTTTCTTTCTTTCTTTTTTTCTTTCCAGGTAACTGGTCCTAACAGATAATACAAGCATACACACACACACCCCCCACACACAAACGTGTATTTGAAAACTCTTTACAATACTGTTTAAAATGTGTACAAAAGTAATCATTTCCCAAATAGCGATACCATGGTTGACTAACCACTGAGGTTTGAAATACAATTTATTTTCTGGGATAGTTCATTTATTTTGTTTTCTTCTGTTAATAATTGATTGGAAAGGAATTTAACATAAAGTAATACATAATATAAAAACAGATGTGTCTAGGACTAACCCTAAAATAAGTAACTGATGCTTTAAAATATCAAGATTGTTATGGCAATCAGATCCTACTTATACTGCCTGGTGGTTTTAGTAAGAGATCTTTTGAGTTCCTATGGAAAAGAGTAGAGGCCATCCAGTACAGTTCTTTAATAAAGTTAGATATTTTTTTACTGACATTTGCTATAAGATTAGAAAAGAAATGCTTTGGCTGCCTGGATCAGAGTTTCCAAACAGTAATTATGGAACAATTTAAAAATTAAGATAGGTACCCAAATGACGACAACAAGTCTATGAGGTAAAATGAATACATCAATGAAATTTGAAGTAAAATGGTATGCATACATTCATATATGTAATGAACAATTTCATTTTATTAGTGATTTATACTTTACAAATGAATGAAACAGAAATATTAAAAATATGATTAATAATAACTACAAAGGAATGAAGACATGAGAAATATATTTCATTTGACATTTTTGCTTGTAATAGTTTAAAAAATCACTTAAAATGAGAACATCATTCTAAGTGTCAATCACATATTAGACTAAGATAGAGCATCGTGTGTATGTGCAAACAAAATATATGTGTGTATATGTTCAAATACATTTTAGTATCAATGTAGCATAATATAAAAATGCTATTTTCTGTAATGATTTTGTAGCAGATGGGAAAATTAGAACTGTACATTTTAGGTAATTCTCAGATCATTCAAAGATTCATTTTGTATAGTTTTTTTATTTCTTTAGAAACAAAGCTGCTTATATCATCTTCACAATGAAATAGCCCAATTTTTATTTTCTGTTTCTATTATACTTGGAAAAACATTGGATTCTACTTTTCATTTCAACATGGATTGCTAGTTAGTTGGTAAATGCTTCAGATACATCAATGATCAAATGTAACAAGTTAGTGCATTGGGTGATTTTGCAGGCCACATCTTGGAATTATCAAAAATGGAACCATTTCTGAAAAGGATAAACATTATGGAAAAGCCTAGCTTTAGAAATATGAATAACATTTTTTCTCTTCTCGTATTTAAAATATGCTATAGAGGAAAATATCACTAGCATTTCTTTATGTCATGTTTGTAAAGCACTTACTATAATCTCACAGAACCCAGTTTGGAAATTGTTAATGGAATTATGTTGTCTCAGTAAAGGCGTGACACCCCCATCTCTTCCACCATGTCTTCCCATGCAGTGACTAATGCATTCTAACATGCAAACTGTTTGCCAACAAAAATCCTGTGTATTTCTGTCAGTGTCACTAAACTACTAACAGAGGGAATAAAATGATATATGGACAAAATGGCTTAAACACCAGGGGCTTATAGAAGCTTTTGGATAAAAAGAGGGGGAAGGGCAGCCTGACATGACAGTCTCAAAAATAGTGCCAGAATAACACTGTCTTCTGTATTTGTTCATTGGAAGCACTCAGCTTCCCCAAATTCCCAAATGCAACTGTTCTAAGTATCTTTGGTCTTTAACATATATTTTACCCTGATTATTCATATTTATATTAACAGAGTGGGTATACTTTATGCTTCTAACTTTAGGGTCGATGATGACTATAGCATAATCCTGATTTGCAGAGCAGCATGGGGATTGGTCCTCTTTGAGTCTTTCTTATTTTCCTAAGTCTTTATTGAAGAGCAAAGGTAGAGATTCTGCTCCTTCAGAGAAGAGTTTTAATTGTTATTTAGTTCTCAAATTCTACCAATAAATCACTTTTATGGGTCATCCCTACTAAATACTTGACCTGAAATGCTTTCCAAATCATTTTCTCTCCTGTCATTGCATGTTGTGTGTACTACTGTTAGAACCGTTGCCACACAACACTGAAATTCTAATGTGCTTTTGTCTCACTGTTCTTTGACTTCTGTTAGGGCAGAGGTCATGTCTTATCCACTGATGTATATTCATGTATATCTACATCATGTAATAGAGACACAATAAATGACTGTTGAAAAAATGAATATACAAACAAAATAATTGACTTCATTTAATTTTATCTTAGTCGTAAATACACTGTATCATTAAGACTCCTGAAGTGTTATTCTAGACCCCCTTATTTTATTATATTGTATGGAACTTACTTGAATCCCACATTTCTTCAAATATCTGTTATAGAAATCATCCTAGCAGTTATGCTTTAAATTACCTATTTATAAATTAGTGTGTTAGCCTGTATGAAACAGCAAAGCCCAATCAATTGCCTAAATGTTTTCCATAGCACAAAGTGAGTGTTTCTACTAAAAAAGACTTTTGAACTAAGTGCCATTAATATGGAAGGGAATTCCAGAATTGTTTGATTTTAAAATAGACTCAGAGCATATTCTAGAAACAGAGTTATTCTGAAGATTTAAAATAGTGTTGTGACTCTTCTGGTCTTCTTATCTATTTATTTATTTATTTATTTATTTATTTATTTATTTATTTATTTATCTGCTCTTGCTGTGGCTAGGAAATCCTCTATACCATTTGTGCTTGTTACCTCAGTAGGATTGGGTGTGGGGTATTTTTTTCCGTTTAATGTGTTTTCTATTTTATCAAACATGCTTTTTACTTAAAATTTCTCAGGTAGTTTTTCTCTTTCTTCCCCTCCTGAAACAGGGTTGTATAGATTCCCCAATTTTATGTTGTGTTTCTTTTATTTTTTTCCACTGCCTATCAGTTTTCCTAGTAAGTTTATTGCTAGTTGTATAGATTGAATTTCTTGTTTCATGAGTCCAGAAGGAAGAGATCTCAGCCTCCATCTCTCTACTTGAAATGGAATTTTTAAAAATCCAAACCATCATTTTATTCAAACAAAGTATGTAAAGCATAGATTCGTCCAAGGGCATCTGGGTGGCTCAGTCAATTGTGTCTGGCTTTTGATTTTGGCTCCGATCATGATCTCAGACTTGTGGGATCAAGCCCTGTGTTGAGCTCTGTGTGGGCATAGGGCCTACTTGGGATTCTCTCTCATAAATCAACCAATCAATCAATCAGTCAGTCAATAAAAAATGGATTAGTCCAAGTTCATAGATGTCATATTCTTCACTCTTTAGGGTCATTTATTCTCTTTTCAAGTAAACTTTAGGAATTTTTTTCCATATTTCAACAAAATATAGCTGACTTAATAAGATTTATTATTTTAATCTGACAACTTGGACTTACCAGATTTTTCTCTAGTCATTGACCATTCATATGTCCTCTCCTGCAGCGAATATTCATAAACATTGAAAAATGCGGTTAAGTGAAATAAGCCAAGAAGAGAAAGTCAAGTATCACATGGTTTCACTTACTTGCGGTGCATGAAGGGTAAACTGGAGGACAGCGGGAGAAGGAAAGTAAATGGGAACTAGGGTAATCTAGGGAGGGAAATGAAACAACAGAGACTTTGGACACAGAAACAAACTGAGGGACTTGGAGGGAGGGGGTGGAGGGATGGGAGAGCCTGGTGGTGGGTACTGGGGACACCTAAAGCGTGGAGTGCTGGGTGTGGGGAATGGGGAATGAATCTTGGAACACTGGGAAAAAAATTTTTTAGTAACAATAAAAAAAAAAAATGCAGTTAATAATATCTAAGTGAATGTAGTAGTGCCTTTGAGTTTATAATGTATTAGTATACATGCTAGTTCCCCTGGTTCTCAAAACATATCGTGGAATAATCATTGTAGGTTATTTCTTCTAATTTTGTTCAAATGATGAGATGGAGCTAATATAAAAGTTGTGTTTTCCCTATTATGTTTCATAAAACACAATACTTGTACAATTCCAGAGATGGCAGAAAGCTTTTGGATCATTGATCTAAACTCTTCTTTAATGGATGAGAAAAATTAGGTCCATCAAAACATAGTGACTTGCTCCAAGATATAAAGGTTTTGTGGCTCCCAATCTTGTCTACCTTCTTCTCACCTTGCCAATGCATTATTCAAAGTTAGTGCTCAAGGACTTTGTGGTCAGGCCAGTAAATAACAGAACACTAAATACATGGCAGATCTAACTCAGTTTGTGTGAATCACAGGTTTACAGAAGTAATAAGAGTAAATATTTTCTTTCAGAAGAATTTATATTATTTTCAAGAGTAAGATTTCATAGCACAGATTAAGATTTCCTTGTGAATTTTGTTTTGATTTCCAAAATGTTTTTATCATTTTGCACTGATGTTCAACATATAAATTGGAGATCATACGTTAGTTCATTTATATGGACAAATTAGTTACTTAACATGGCACTGTGAAAAGAAAAATATGGCACTGTGAAGCCAGTTGCTAAAATAAGATGTAAAATGATCATTGTTTTATTTAAAAAAAAATAAAATATTTTGCAAATATATTTATATGCAAATAATTGCATAGTTTTTAATCTGATTCAGAAGTATTTCTAATAAAGCTAAATAAAGCATTTCCAATTATTTAATTTGTTATTTAATTTAATAGTTTATGAAACATTGAGATTAATCCTCCTTGTAGTTTTGTAATTTCTCCAAATTATGTTAATTTTCCTTTGTGTATGTACTACCAATCTTCATGATTTATTACACTAAATTGAATTTTAAGAGAAATTGAAAACAAAATGCACCGGTGAAGCATATCTTCTTATGTGTACCCCAAAAGGCAATGTACCAAAAATTGCAACAGTTCTTGAAAACATTCTTAATTGAATAGAGAAGTTGCCTTGGGGGAATTGAGCAACAAGTTCCTTACTGTCAGAGCAGACAACACTTTTGAGAAAGCCTTGTTTTTGGTATCGGGCTGAAATCATGACAGGAAATGACAGGAATATAACTACATGTTCTGCATTAATCTGCTTTGTTGAAAATGGAGATACTTGATTTTATTTTCAACATGCTATCGTGGACACCCTGTAATAAATTGCTTGTAAGAAATATTTTATGTACTGCCTTAACCCAATTTGTGACAATAAGAGACTAATGAAATTTACACATCAGGTTTTTACAGAATATCTTTCTCTTTGTACACCTTTTCTGGTTAGTGTTCTTTGTGTTTAGTCATGGAATTATTTTAGGACCCTATTCTTAGCTCCTTTTAAAAATCTTTTCAGGTATGTAGATGGGACAAATGAGAGGTTCCATTGAAGTGATTTTTATTATGCTATTAGTACATATTTATCATAATAATATAACACTTTATAATCATGCTTTGTACTTGATTTATGCTCTTTTATATTTCATAGCATATTTTATTTTTATATTTCTAAATTTAAAAATGAGTGAGGGTATTTTTTACAAAGGCATTTATTTTGATTTAAAAATTGGAATGTTGTCAGAATAGTAAAGTTTAATATTTTTAGATAATGTATCCTAAGCCAGACACTGTATAAGGAATGTTAATAAAATATTTTATTGAGTTCTCGAATCAAACTTTTGAAGTAGTTATATTATAGACATCAGAACAGAGAGGTTAGTGGTTTTGTCTATGTTGCACAGCATGTTAGTGGCATAGCAGTGCTGAACTAGGTCAGCTGATATATTTGCCCCAATAAGTCCTAACTTTAACATAAATCTCTATCATAAAGTTAGTTCTCTATAGTTTCATTTTTTAAAATATTTATTTATTTTTTTGACAGAGAGAGAGAGAGAGAGAGAGAGAGAGAGCAAGCCCAGGTGGGGGGGGGTACTGGTGATGGCAGAGGGAGAAGAAGAAGCAGGCTCCCACCCTGAGCAGGGAACCTGGTGCAGATCTTAATCCCAACAGTCCGAGATCATGACTTGAGCCGAAGGCAGATGTTTAACCAACTGAGCCATCCAGGTGCTTTGTTTCATTAAAAAAAAAAAAGAAAGAAAGAAAAGGTCTTAGATATATATGAGCATACAGAATGTTTCTTTTCCTGGGGCGCCTGGGTGGCTCAGTTGGTTACGCAACTGCCTTCAGCTCAGGTCATGATCCCGGAGAGCCAGGATCAAGCCCCACATCGGGCTCCCTGCTCAGTGGGAAACCTGCTTCTCCCTCTCTCACTCCCCCTGCTTGTGTTCCCTCTCTGGCTGTGTTTCTCTCTGTCAAATAAAAAAAAAAAAAAAAAAAAAAAAGAATGTTTTTTTTTCTTTCAAAGTATGTTCCTACAGCACTTTGAAAAATAATGCACAGTTTTAAAGGAGATAAATGGAAAAAAATAAATACTGCTTGAATTCCTCAAATATGAGAGGCACTGTGTTAATTCTTTACATAGATTTTCCTTTTAATTCTCTATAAGATAGTATGAGCTGGATGTTGTTGTTCTCACGTTACAGATGAGGAAACTTATCCTTAGAGAGTTTAAACATTTTATCGAAGCTACACAAATGATATATGATAAAGGCAAGATTTAAATTCAGTGCAATAGAACATCATTAGCTTTGTTCTTTACATTATATCAAGCGTGTGTGACTGTGACTTTCTCCCTAAACCACTTTTCTCAAAATGGGGAGAGAATCAGTAAGGACTAACAATTTTTTTTTTTTTTTAAGATTTTATTTATTTGACAGAGAGAAACACAGCGAGAGAGGGAACACAAGCAGGGGGAGTGAGAGAGGGAGAAGCAGGCTTCCCACTGAGCAGGGAGCCCGATGTGGGGCTCGATCCCGGGTCTCCGGGATCATGACCTGAACCGAAGGCAGTCGCTTAACCAACTGAGCCACCCAGACACTCCATGACTAACAAATTCTTAACAAGTGTCAAGATTGTAGAAGATATTTACATTAGTTTATTCTCATCTTGTTTCACAAATCATGTGATTAGGAATCATGTCCATTTTACTACCAAGAAAACTGAGGATCAGAAAATTTATATAATTTACTTAGTCTTACTATACCAATCAGTACTTTTACATACAAATTCATGTTATCAAAGTCTATGAAGACCCTGCTTTTGAGTATATCTCTCTCTCTCTTTAAAGATTTATTTATTTATTTATTTATTTATTTATTTATTTATTTATTTATCTGGCAAAGAGAGAGAGCATGCATATACAAGCAGGGGAAGCCACAGAGGAGAGGGAGAAGCAGGCTCCTTGCTCAACAGAAAGCCAGATGGATCCCATAATCCTAATATCGTGACCTGAGTTGAAGGCAGATGCTTAATGGTCTGAGGCACCCAAACGCCCCTACATGTCTCTTTTAATACAGAGGAAAAGAAACATATTTCAGTACATTCAAAGAAGGGAGCAGCAGACTGGCGCTGTCTGGTGTCAGTGTGTACAGGTCTGACACACTCAGCTATGTAAGAATGAAAAATCCCATCTCTCTATCAGACAAATCTGAATTTTACTAACAAGAGAATGAAAACCAATCACATCAGGGAACATGGTAAGATTATCTTCTTATTGTTAATTTCCATACCAGGACTTTAAAAGTTGAAATGACAAAAAATTCAAAATTATTATCCACATCCCTAGACTATGTGTGGCTTATTACTTGGGTGTTCAAATTTAGTCACATAAAGTTTTACTGAAATATAGTAATTTAAGTATTTCAAAATGTTTCATAGCACTTATTTCCTTCTTCTCTTCGGATTTTAGGCCAGAACTTGGCTACTTATGAACTCTAGTTATTAAGTAGAATTATGCTCTAAAATTCTATTTCTACTTAAAGAACAGAAATTATTTTAGAAATTTTTTTTCTTTTTTTAATGAATGGGATAATACATTGTACCTCTAGTTTTTTTGGTTTTAAATAAATTTGATATTGAAAGTTTTGTCATTTTATTGGTGTTTCCTACATATGATAGCAATACACTAACTGCAGTTTACTCACGTATTTTAACCATTTATTTACTGTATTGTTTACTATGGTTGGCATTTCATTAATCCAAATAAAATTTGAAGTGTAACCCAAAAACTGACTTTCTATCATCTGGTAAAAGTAATTTCTTGAGATGGGACAAGGGTCTCTTTCTAGAGGTTCTTTCTCTTACGTGATGTCCATTTTTTTAAATGTGATGTCCATTTGATAAAAGTGGATGCTAATTCTTTTTTCTCAGTCAATGTACTTTGCCAAATCTCACAAGGTAAGAAAAGGTAGGTTTTAGGTAGTAGGGATTGCCAAAGGAATAGATATCAGCGGTGGATTCTGTCTTAATACAATGGGGAGTGTGTTCCCACCTTTGTGAATTTTGACTAGAATATTCACTCAGTGCAGAAGTGTAGTTGACTTTTATCTTCAGGATTGCATTCTTCTCACTTCACTTCCTCGTTTGGATCCATTCCCAACCTGTTCATCTTCCTTCAAACTCTTGGGATTCTCCTCTCTATAAACGCTTTCTATTGTCAGCAACTGAATCCTCACCTTGAATTTGATTAATTTGTTCTTATCCAAAACCTTCACAGAATATTTTTGTGCCTTCATGCTTTGTATTTTACACAGGAAGCCACGCTGATGTTATAATAGCATATCTTCACCCACTTACTCTCTTTCTTACAACTTTGAAACTGGACTAAATACTAAAAATTTCAATCATCTGCGGATGTCAAATTCTTAACTTTCACAGATCTATTTTGTTCTTAACACCTGTGCTCCAGTCTGCTTAAGTAACCCCATGTTGGGGCACCTGGGTGGCTCAGTTGGTTGAGCGACTGCCTTCGGCTCAGGTCATGATCCCGGAGACCTGGGATCGAGCCCCGCATCGGGCTCCCTGCTCGGCGGGAAGCCTGCTTCTCCCTCTCTCACTCCCCCTGCTTGTGTTCCCTCTCTGGCTGTGTTTCTCTCTGTCAAATAAATAAAATCTTTAAAAAAAAAAAAAAAAAAAAAAAGTAACCGCATGTTTGTGGTCCAAGGACATTATCATTCCCAGAACTACTTGACATTCAACATCTTAAGTTTCAAGATCCACTCATTGAGTACTTGCCTCTACCTTACTGTCACTGCGCCCCTTGTTTCACCTCAGCACACTGAGACCATTAGCTGCTCCTTCCAATCCTAGTCATTCAACTTGCATTATTTTCTTATGTTACCAGAAACACATAGTGAAACTATTCTACTGCCTTTTCACCAGGGTTTCCATCTCTTTTCTGTCTTGTTCTCATCCCTTTCCCAGCCCCAATGGATGGATTCTAAAATCACTTGTAAGACACTGCTAGAGAAAATGGCAAGTCCATACAAACCAGCATTTTAATCTATGGATTATTTACAACCTCAGCTGATTATTAATCTGGATCACTGTCTCTAATTGACTCCCTCTCCCACTGCAAAGCAAAATCACTATTTTCCTTAACTTCTGAGCCTATTGTCTGCTCCCTCAATGTGTAAGAAATTACCATATTGTGGACTTGTCTCCTTAACAGAACAATCAGACCTTTCAAACATGATCTTCCTTGACTTCCTGTGACCTCCTCTTCCCCAAGTATATATGTGTGTCTTTTCTTCCTTTCTGTTTCAGAGGAAGAGAATGCCATTTATAACCCACACCTTTTCTTCCTAGCCAGATTTTTAACCCTCGTTCACCTGGCTCCTCCATAATCTTGGTTTGTCAGGTAATTTCTGTTTCCTAAAACGTTTTTTGTTTCTTAAGACAATCCCACCCTAAAAATCTAAATCTTTTTTCATCATGCATACTAATCTGAGTTGCAGCAAAAAACAGATGGAGTACTAAAACTAGTTTAAGTAGAATTTTATAAAAGGGCTATTTACAGAGGTAGAGGCAGGGGGTAGAGAAAGGATAAAGGACGGTAAAGTCCCAGGGACTAGTGACAGTGAGGTACTTGTGAGAGGAGGATATAGTTCCTGGACCAGCATGCAGAGAAAGGGCTGCCTGAGATCGGCATGATGTTTGTTTAATGAGCACAGCCACTGTCCTAATCACAGATATGGAACTAGGGCAATAAAGGTCCTGAAATCAAAATCTTAATTTTACTTCTTTCTTTGGTTTTCTACCAGTGTTTTCCATTGACTTAGCCAATCAGGCAGTTAGAGGACAAAGGAACTGATTGAATTAGTAGGTCAGTCTTGCAGAGCATAGAGCAGGTTAGGGAAGGATAGAAGTTTAATCTAAATGGACAAATAAAAGGTATTCAGCATATCTTGATTTTCATTATCTTCTTACCTCTTCTGAGCAACTGACTGATTTCAGAACATAAGGTATTTTGGGGGAGACTGTCCGGGCAACTGCACATGTTCTTTAGGCTCAGGCTGATTTTCTTTTTCTTCTCAAGCTGCTGAAATCCATCTCCATTAGCCAATTCAAATGTTTATTTTCTAAAGTTATTTTCTCATTTTTACTTAGTAGTTCATCATCACTTCTCTTAGTTTCCCATAAAATATTCACGTTATCTCCAGCCTAGGAATTTTTCCATTTTGGGATCTTGCAAATATCATTATACCAAGGACTATATCTCATTTGTCTTTGTATCTTTTGTACATATTGTTCCTTGGTCCATATTAGAGACTCAAAAATTATGTGTTCCCCTAATTTGTGCCCTCTGTCCTCTCCTGTATCACTACTGAGTTCCCTACTGATAACCGCTATACTGGCGTCATCTATATGCCAAATATAGTTTTTCGTCTGTAATCTGTATGGGAAATAAATAAGTGGTTCTACTTGAAATGAAAATCACTTTCTAGAAGGTTCAACAGTCCAAATTGCTTTTTTTTTTTTTTCTTTTTTTTTTTTTTATCTTGAGTTACATAAATAGAAAGGATGACCTGGAAACAAGGTCACAAAGATTAACATTTGCATCAAAGACAATTCAAAGGAATTCATGGGCAGAGGACCATACTGCCTTTTTGGAAAAGCAGCCTTTCTCCAATGCTGTTATTGCAAAAGCACATAAACAGGGAATGTTATATAGGGACACTCAGAACCAAAAGAGACAAATTTACCACTAAAGACACATACAGAATATACCAAAATTTTAGTGTTTTTATGGAAAAATTTGAAAGAAATGATCTAGTGCAGTGTAAGAGTTTTGAATTTAAATATACACATTTTGTCTACTGTGTGACTTTCTCTTTAATGTTATCCATCAATCCTTTATGTGTTAAAATGGAATACCTAGCTGCTCCTCCTTTAATCACCTGAGAAATAAGTCTGCATTTTTGTAGTGAGAATTGTACTCAGGTAGGTTTTGTCAAATTAATCATGTGGAATATCATCTTTTGACTTTTAGGAATAGTTCTTTCAAATGATTTCACCGTTCACATGTATATGGACATTCCTGCATTCCACATGACTTACCTTGACAGAGACAATGAAAAGGATTAAGTATGTGTGCTGTGACTTCAGTGCCCTTTCTCACTGCCCCAGTAAGGGACCATTCCACATTAACCTTGTCATGACAATTGTAAGAAAAGAACATTTCTTTTTCTTAATAAACCCTGTCTTCGCTTTTTCTCTTATGCTCAGGGATCTGCAGTGTATGTTCGCTCTGTATATCTTTTTTTTTCCATAGTTATCAGTGTTTTGCATTTGGAAAGGATAAGAAAAAAGCACTGCTTTCTTTATTTAAATTTGCAGATAAAGAAACAAAGCTGATATGTTTTGCTTTTGTTTTTATTTAAGCCAAATTGAAAGATATGTCTCTATTCTTATGTGCTATCATTTTTGTTTTTTGAGGTGGTAAAGTCACAGTGTTTCACAAAAAAAAAAAAAAAAAAGAAAGAAATTAACTAGTTGTGAGGACTATATTCTCTAGCCGTCAACAGTAATTAAAAGGTGATTCTATTCCCTAACCACACATTACATTTCACACTTTCCTGATTGGATTTTACTCCCAAGGTGCTCATTGAATGGGAATTTAAAGTTTATTTTTAGGCAGCTCCTTTGTGTTTATACTGTTTACTTTCAAATTCTTAGAGACAGATATAGGTAAATGCCAACACAGAGAATTTTCAACATTCTGAATAAAGTTGTTATGTTTGTTGAAATATATCCAAGAAAAGCATTGTCTCCTTCTATTCTCACACTTCAAAATCTTAATATAAATATCTCTGTTCTTCCTTGTATTATGATCATATTCCCTTTGTTTCATGATGGGGTTATGAGAGCAGGTAATAGAATCATCACAGCAAATAAAATGATAAGGAAGAAATTACCTTAAAAAGGGAACATTTATAATAGAGAAAGGAACAAGACACAAAAGCAAGAAAAAGAATGACAGTTTTATGGAAGTGTTTTGAGACCAATAAACATTTGTGAATATGTGTGGCTTATTTGTGGGGAAAAGAAAATGGTAAGTATCAAAAGGAGAAATGGCCCAAGTGGTTAATAATCAAAAACACCTCTAGGTTAACCACACTCAGAGTGGCACAGGGTAGTGATAAAACCCACTTCTGTATTTTCTTTTATTGAATATATGCATATCTTCATTTGTATGTGTCCATTTATAAGATAGTAATTTTGGTTTCCCAACGTTTCTGGTCACTATATTTATCTACCCTATTTTTCAAACGGTAGTGCTTCCAGATATTTCCAATGTTTTCCTTTAAGGTATTTTTTGGGAAAACATATATTCATTATTTTAAGGAGTCTGAAGCAACAGAATGAATAAAAATAACTACTGTTTTTGTCTACCTACTGCATACAAAGGACAGTGCTAATCATTCCTGATATGTATTAACTATATGTATTACATTAACTTTAGGAGCCAGGCATCACTATCCCTGGTTTACAAATCAAACAAAAAAAGAAATATGTCTTTAGATAATAGATACATAAGAATGCTAAGTTCTGATTATCTTATGTTGTTCTTGTTCTCTCTTTCCTTTATTTTTATTCAGTGTATATCCCTGTGTGGTTTGAAGAACTGTCAGTAGTTCCCAGCATAATGCATAGCATTTCATTTTTTTTTCAACTTTTAATTTAAATTTAATTTAATTAACATACAGTGTGTTATTAGTTTCAGGGGTAGAATTTAATGATTTGACAGTTGCATATAACACGCGGTACTCATTACATCAAGTGCCTCCTTAATGCCCATCATCGAGTTACCCCATCCCTCAATACTCCTCCCCTCCAGCAACCCTCAGTTTGTTTCCTAGAGTTCAGCATCTTAAAGCAACCTGGAGAATAAGACTGGAATTTAAACTGGAGGTATATGTGGAAAAAAAATAATTGTTAGGGAGGATGTTTGAAAATAAACAAGATAAATTTTAAATAATTAGAAGTAATTGATTTGGGGGTAAAGAGGAAAAGAAATTAAGTAAGGATCCTGGACTACTGGCAAGTATAATGGTTGTAATTAACTTCTCTACTCAATTGGTATATGAAGATAATTACAAAATTCATTAGATCCTCTCACCTATTTCAGGTATGAGGTACCTCTCTTACAACAATATTTGAAAAGATTCCTTCAGCTTAGGAGTATATAAGGTGAGAAAATGACACTTGCACAGTGGGTTTGTTTTGTTTTTTGTTTTTTTTTTTTACTATTTCTGGCAAAGTCACTGTATGAGACTGGTGGTAACACACTATTCTACTTTGCCATCATTGTAAATTGGTTGAAGCCAAGAGTAGTTAAGGTGATATATATAAAGGTCTCAGGTATATTCTTGTATTTACCTGCCCCTGGTTCTCTTACCCGTATTTTCCACTTTGCACAGTGGGCATCAGACTGGCCAAAAGAATAACAGTGTGTACAATCTGCAAGGACACTCTTTCTTTCTGTGGGGAGTTGCCCGGAGTTACTCTGGAAAATACAAGCTCAAAGGGCTGGATTAGAGATCACCCACTGAATAACACCCTTGCTTTTTCTATTTCTGTTCTTTGTTGCTTTGGATAGGAAGCATTTTTTATTTCTATTCAGGTATTCCAGGAGGTGCAACAATCTTTTGTTACTCCTTCAAATGAGGTCTGCAAATGACTTCTGCCTCCGGTGGTGGCGTAGAGGGTGGGGATCTCTATCCTTGTCTCTTTAAAAGGCTACCATCCAGCCTGACTGCATGGTGGAATCTTCTCCCTTACTTAGAAGTCCTTTTCTTTAAGTCTGTTTCCTTTATGTTACTACCTTACCTATGCCTTGGGAGAGAGCCTTGCCTAGAGATTTTGTTACTTAACATTTTGAAACACAAGTCACTTCACAGTCTCTGCATATTAGAAAGTCATCCTACTTCCATCTAGAAGTGACTGTCCACAGCCCCTTCTTTTTTCTCCCCCTTCTGCCCTTTGGTCTTTCTTTCCAATCTCCCTTTATTGCATTAACATTTTTCTTCCTTCACTTCATGCTATATTTT
The DNA here is from genome assembly GCA_004023965.1 of Spilogale gracilis. Classification (NCBI taxonomy): domain Eukaryota; kingdom Metazoa; phylum Chordata; class Mammalia; order Carnivora; family Mephitidae; genus Spilogale; species Spilogale gracilis. The sequence continues at coordinate 18,193 of PITA01004154.1, read as the reverse complement.
AATTCTGAAGGGAATCACTTGAGCTAACATTACCCTCACTCGTGGCCTGAAAACTAAAACATAAAGAAAGAGAAAAAAAACTCTTGAATTCTTACAGATCAAAGTGAGGACAAAAGAAAGCTTCTTAAAACAGTTTACAGTCTTTTTTAGTACTTAGTTGACCAATGATTCCAATATTTCCTTAACTTCCTCTGAAATTTTGAAAATTCAGTTCAATTTCAGTTTCACAAATATTAAGCCTGAGTATGAAGAACTGAAAGAAGAGTCCAGTCAACATTTCAAATGTGAGAACTTAGTCACATTTTTACACAGTGATGTCGTCATATGTAAAATGAAGATTACTCTGTATAAGAGAGTATTATGTGAAACTTTAAAGACAGAAAATTTTTGTATGATATGTATATAGTTCAGTTCATGCTCTAGAACTTAACAAGTACTCAATAGGAACGTAGTTTGGCTGACTTTATTGTGTCTTATTCATATGGTATTCTTTGTGTTGCAGGGAATTCCTAGATAATACAGAGTTTAGGAATTATCAAATATGTTACAAAGTGCACACTCCCTAGGTCTGATGCGGGATCCAGGAATATACACTTGTAAATCAATCTCAATAGGTTGTTCTGCTACTACTGAAAGACCTTTCAGTAGGTGCTGAGATAAGGGATTTTACACCTTCCTCAGCCCAACTGAATCTTACATGCTTACTAGCTTTATCAAAACACTTTAAGCTTATTGTTTTAAGATTTTATTTATTTATTTATTTGTTTGTTTGTTTGTTTATTTATTTATTTATTTATTTATTATTTGACAGCGAGAGATTAAAAATTCAAGCCAGGAAGAGAGGAAGAGTGAGAAGGGGAATCAGACTCCCTGCTGAGCAAGGTGTTCAATCCTAGGATCCTGGGATCACAGAATCATGACCTGAGTGAAAGGCAGATGCTTCACTGACTGAGCCATCCAGATGCCCCCACTTTAAGCTTATTTGAATGGGGACAAATGAGCTCTATACTTAGCATATACTAAACACTCACCAAATCATGTATTATAATCTAGTGGACATATGTCTACATAAATGAATAATTAATTAACAATTTAATAATTCAATTCTCAGAGTTGACTATAACACCAAGATTAAAGAAGAAATATGGCTCTGACCTGAGGTTATCTATATTGCTAATATAATAATTTTTGTACTGCCTTGGCATTATAAACTCATACTTGGATGGAGGAGTTTGCATCAAAGATGAGCTTCTTTTTTTTTTTTTTAAGATTTTATTTATTTATTTGACAGAGAGAAACATAGCTAGAGAGGGAACACAAACAAGGGGAGTGAGAAAAGGTGAAGCAGGCCTCCCACTGAGCAGGTATCCCGATGAGGATGAAGGGCTCTATCGATCCCAGAACTCCGGGATCATGATCTGAGCCAAAGGCAGACACTTAAGGACTTAGCCACCCAGGCGCCCCCAAAGACGGGCTTCTAAATTATTTTCAAAACTCCTTCATTTTGAAAAAATAAAACATAAACTCTCCTTCATTTTGTATACTTTGTTATTTATTTTCCAGAAAAAGATAAAACATAACGCACACACACACACAACACATACAGAAAGAAATGATCCTAAATAAATGAATGTATTTGTGATATCATTATTGATACTAAGAGAACTAGGAAAATATTTGGCAAAATATGCAACTCTTTTGTGATTTCTAAAATAATGTGATGCTTTTGACTTAAATTGATTAGCAGTGAGGACAAAGTCTAAATACCTTAGTTCTATTTTACAATCCATCCCTCTACCATTACAATTCTAGTAACTGAGTTCAAGGTTTTCACAAATAACTTATGTATTGTATAGAGTTTTCTTTTTTTGTTTATTTGACAGAGAGATCACAAAGAGGCAGAGAGGCAGGCAGAGAGAGAGGGGGAAGCAGGATCCCCGCTGAGCTCCATCACAGGATCCTGAGATCATGACCTGAGCTGAAGGCAGAGGCTTAAGCTTCTGAACGCTCCAGGCACCCATGTACAGAGTTTTCTTAAAGCTGTAGTATACTTTTAAAAAAGGTATTTTAATGATATTTACATGATAGTTAAATATAGTTGCACAAATTTTAGTTTCTGATTTTACCTGTTTTCCCTTAAACTTGTATTTTTCTGAGTCCCTTTAATACTGTTTTTCTTGAAAGAAAAATAGAAAGGCAAAATAGAATGAAGAGGTCAGTAAGAGACTTTGTTCCAACTTTAATGTTTCTAGCTTCTAGTTAAGTTAAATACTGAAGAAGAAATCAACAGTCTTCTCTACTTTCCACATTCACAAGCCCAGCTTGGTCTTGTTACTTGCTTCTCCCTGTCTTAACTGGGTAGTTCTAACAGTGAGCCAGAAAAAATAATAGTGATAAGTTGGCAACATCCCATCATAGTCTTGGCTTGGCTTAATAAAAGCAAAGATTCCAAACCTTTGATTGAGTTCAATAAGACCAAACCTTCAGGCAGTGTAAATGAAAGAGGTTCCAAGATTCTCAGTTCAATAAGGATAAAATTCCATGAGTTTCCACATAATGAGAAATATTTACACACACGTATTGAATATTCAGGAGACTAATAATGAACCTGAAAACAAAAGAACATTTCATACAAAGATTTCGAAAAACACAAAGGAAATGTGACCTCTTCATAATTAAAATTACATTTTGGTCTTGTGCTTTTTCTAAACTTTGCATCAAGATATGAAAAACTGAAATTACTAAATGCATTAAGTATTTGAACCCATGCAGATTTCAGGCTCTTAAGCTGAACGGAGAATGAAATGTTCCTTATTTAGAACATTTTTTAAATCACTTATTCCTTGCCTTTGTTAATTTGTTTGCTTGTTTGTTTGAATCAACAAGTCTATTCTTGTTCCATTGCTGCTGTTACCTGGAACTAAAATGATAGAGACTCATTAATACAGATTAGTGTCTAGAAGTGAGCAACACTTATAGATAGCAATTTTTGTTCTCCGTTTCCAAATATTCTCTTGAGTGAAGAAAAGCCAAGGGGCTAGTTGCTAGAGGAGAATTAAGCCATCTCAAACAAACAAACAATAGGCTTAATCCTTTTTCACTCCGGTGTTTATAAAGGAGCAGATTACCCATCCTTGGAATAGAGGTTCTGCTGCTTTGCATTCTGATTAGAGTAGCTGATGGCAACAACACAAACAGGGACCCAAAGTTTAGTAATAATGCTTATTTTTATTCTCTCAGAAACAAAGTGAAAAATGCTCATGATATTCAGTACTTTAATCTCTGCTGAGGTGGCGTATTTTAGACCCAGCAGAAAGAATACAGAAATCGGAGTCTATATGCAGGCAAGTCTTATTACATGAACATTTTATTACATGATGTAAGAAATGATACTACAGGAGTTGGCATGAAGTCAAAACTCATTGTACAAGATCAGATTTAAATATAGTATCATGTTTTAATCTATTTTTGCCTTTGTCAATTTGACAGTCATCTTTTGTCTTGTAATTAAATATCAGTTTGGACCCTCAGGCCTCTGAGACAAATTGGTTGTATTCTTATGTGTTAAACACTGACTTAATTCTGCTCAATCTTTTAATTCTTCTTTCTTTAATTACTTAGTAGCTCAAACTAATAACTGGTTTTGTTTCTTTAAACTTATCATGTACTCTTGCCAAAGCAAATTGCTATATCTGATTTCATGTGAACGGCAAGTTGCTTAGCAACTTAAATCTGCCTTATATTTCATCTTTTGCATTCTCTTTAATCTCTAAATTTTTATCAGGGTATAATTTTAGTCATATATCTATATTTATTCATATTATTTTTTAATTCACACAGCAAACAGTTTGTACTCCTTTGAGTTTGTCGATGTATGTTTGCGTGGGGCAGGGGTGAGGAAGAGACAAAAGTGTGAGTCAGAAGAAAGAGAAGAGAATAGGTGAATGTATTTATAATATCCTACTCTGGTATCTTGTAGGTTCTTAAATTCTTAGTCCTTTTACACCATTCCTATGTGCTCTGCAGGTCCTGTTTTGTGTTCTGGGTACCAAGGCTCTTGTTTCTCACATTAAGGAGTGGACATTTAGTCATCTATAGTAGTTCTTGCACTATTTTATGCATAATTGACATTCGGGCTCAGAAGACTCTTAAAACAGATCTGATTCAGAGCCTTAGGTGGCTTTATCCCCAGAGAGAAATTGTCTTTTTGGGAGGTTTGTCATCTTTGGCCCGAAGAAAACGGTGTTACTATTTTGTACTTTTATTGTGTCGTGGCAGAGAGGCAGTGACTTTTCAGCCAGGCCCACAGGCTAATTGTAGAAATGATGGAAAATGTCAGAATTTAAAGAAAAAAAATGTCTTAAAGTAGGTGACAGTTGTCATTTTGCTTATTTTCTGCTATTTGCTGTAATAGGCAGCAAAGTATAAAGGAACGCCTGAAGAAGGATAAAGATTTGTTTCACACATGCATAATACTGAAAGGAAATGAGCTTTAAATATTGGTATATGTTCCTTCAGAATGTAATTACCCTAAATTACCCTATCAGTCACTCTTCTTCATCAAGGGCCAAAAGTAATTTCTCCAGCAACTCTCCATTCTTCCATACCCACTCTCATAAATGCATAGTCAGAGGTGTGTTGCTAACAAATCAGGAAAACAAATAGCGACAGAGAGTGAGTGCCCCTTAATTTTGTGCTTTCTTTTGGAGATCAGCTGCTTCAACCTGCTTTTATGGCATGAAAGCAATCTTCAAGCTTAAAACTGTGAATTGTTGCTTTCAATTTTATTTTTTTTTTATTTTACTTATTTTGTTATTTTTTAGATTGGGACACCAATTTAAATAAGGAGGTGGCAATACTTGTTTAATGAACACTAGATTAAGTTCAGATTTTGTTTATGATCTTTGAGTTGTCTTTGACAGTTTAATATTTTCTCCACTCTGCTTTTTTCCATTCCTTTTTAGAATTTTTGTGATACGGGGTGCTTGGATGGCTCAGTCAGTTAGCATCTGACTTCAGCTCGGGTCATCAGCATGGGGTCCTGGGATCAAGTTCCGCTTCAGGTTCCACACTCTATGGGGAGTTTGCTCATGTGCTCTCTCTCTCTCTCTCAAATAAATAAATTAAATTAAAAGAAAAAAAAAGAATTTCTGAAAAATATGACTAAACCATTTTTGATCACACTTCATTTCTGCTGCATCTCTATCATTGGTAAAATTTCAAAGGGCTAGTTTCTTTTCTATTATTTTAAAACAAGTGGCATATGAAAGTATCTCTTTTGTATATTCACTGCAGCAGAATAGTGTTTTCTAGCCCAAATGACACCTCACTTGATAACTGCATATGAACGGTAACAGTTCCAATGGCCTTCTAAACTGTTCTCCTAGTCATCTGAGTAAGTAATTTAAAGGGAAATGTGTGTCCATATATGCTTGTAAAACATGCCTGTCAACATCAGGCACCATGTGGCTTCCTTGAAACCTCTATCACCATCTTTCTTTCCTGGTTGTTTACACTTACCCTTGTGAGGATGCCCAAATCCAGTTTAAGAAATCATACCACTGCTGTTATTGGAGATGTAAAACTTAATATCTATGCAATGGAGCTTTACGTGCATGCATTTCTAATTCTTTGAATTCCAGAAGAGAGCTCTGGTTCTAGTCATAAAAAGGAAGAGTAATTTCTTCCCTACTTTAAGCATACAATGTCTCTTGACCTGTAAATCTCTTTATGCTAGAGACTTACAACATGAAAGAACACATAGTGGTTCATCAGTGTTTCCCCTCAAAATCCTAGTGATCTGAACAGGGACATGTACCATTCCATCCATCAATTTGCCGTACTTTCGCTTCTTGAGCAACAAAACGTCTCCCCTTCCGCCTAATACTACAAAGGCTCCTGTGCCTATGATTTAAGATGAATAGATTCAGGGTATCATGTGTTCAATAGGGGTGAGGGAAAGGTTGTTTCCTATTAGTAGCAATCAGCCAAAATCATGATCAATACAAGGGCATATCTATTCAGTGGTAAATGGAATTAATCTCCAAAGAGCTTGGGAATGTGAGATTTAAAATGTAATCCTCAAAGCAGTTTGGCTTTTCTGCTTGGTGATGATCTGTTATAACACTGAGTGATAAAACTTGCTTCTGGCAAAGGATTTCAGGTCAGTTGGAAAGGTCTATTCACTCTCCATTATAAAGGGATGCGTTCCAGAAGAAATTAGCTGGGGTTGGTATATCAACTTTCTAAAATTGCTTCCTCTCAGCAATGAGGATATTCTTTGATGTAGGTTATATTTCTCTCTTACACTTTCTGCCAAGTCTTTTCTGGGCTAAGATATTGTATACTGTTTTTACCTTTTAGGAAAGACTTACCAATCAGACAGGGATGGTTCCAGGGAAGCCAGGTGCCAAGAAAAATCAGTGAAATTCTTGGGTGGATATTTGGCATCTAAGCTAAGAACATCCCATTAAAAAAAAAAAAAAAAAAAAAAAAAAAAAAAAAAAAAAAAAAAAAAAAAAAAAAGCACACACACACACACACACACAAACTTTTAGTGATTTTTTTTGAAAGAATCTTAACTGAGAGCCAGCTTATGAATGGATATGGGTTAGAAAAAAATAATCCCTTAAACTGATGTTTCCAACACTCTTCAAAAGTGGACCCATACGAAGAATGTCCTTTGGTTCATTACAGCTGTCACTGCATACACTGCCTGGCACTCTCTGAAATGTCACCATGACTCTACATGACCTGGTACACAGGGGATATTCTTTTAAAAAGCTACTCCATCTTTGACTGTTAGGCTGTACTTTTTACAGTTGTTTCTTAGCAGCCCATTGCTTTATCACATCCTTTGATGTTGCTGTTCAGTGTATCTTTCAAATATTTATTCTGATGCCTAGCTTCAATTACCCTACTTCAACTTACAGGATAATGGGGGAAATCTTGAACCTGGATGTAGTATTAATATGGCACAAGAGCTTTTTAACCTGACATTTTCTCTAGGAACTCGTGATAGAAAATCTGATCTGGCCATTTCCTGTTAGATATTAGTAACATAAAATACAAATTTAAAAGTAAAAAATAGAATGTTCTATTCACATAACCCTTCAAATGATGTCCAGTTTTTGGTCTAAATTTTTAACATATTACCTTCCTTGTTTTCAGGTTTCTTTTTTTTTTTTAAAGATTTATTTCTTTATTTTAGTGAGCAAGAGAGAGAGAGAGCAGGAGGGAGGGGCAGGGGGAGAGAGAGAGAGAGAGAGAGAGAGAGAGAGAGAGAGAGAGAGAGAGAATCCCAAGCAGACTCCCCACTGAATGGGGAGTCTGACATGGGACTCAATCCCACAATTCTAAGATCCCGTGACCCCAAGATCATGACATGAGTTGAAATCAGGAGTCCAACCCTTAACCAGCTGAGCCACCCAGGCGCCCCTTGTTTTCAGATTTCTTGACACAGCTATGCTGTTTTCTGCAATGTGGGCTGTGTAAAAGACAATCTGTTCTATGTGGGAAAAAAATGTTAGGTATTTTATTTCTATTTTTATCTCATCTTATTTTAAAAATGATTTTATTCATGTATATTGTATATTTGTAATGTAGGGTAGTATATGTATATGTATTATAAATAAAAGTATGAATATGTGGGGCATGTGTGCAGACTTTATTTTATTTATTTGTTATGAATGTGCAATCAAAGAAAGATTGGAAACAAAATTGATGACGTCTTTTAAAACTGTTTACTAAGGGGATTTTTTGGTAAATTCCTGGCACTTCCCTGATGTAAGAAGGTAAATGGTATCAGTTTCATGGAGCATGATTTGAATCTTTTCTCTTAGAAAGATATTTATTGGGAAAAAAATCATATAATTTAACTAAAAAACATTCCATAATATCTTATGTATTTTTAGTGTTGGTATGTTCAGCAACATTCCTAAGTAACCATCTTAGGAACATTGATAGTGTCTTTTCCAGTTGAAAGAGTGTCTCAAAAAATTGAAAAGTGAGAAAATACATAGAAGAACTACGGCCAGTGGTTATGTTAATTAAAACCGTATTATCTGTGTTGATTATAAGTAGTGGTTGATGCATTGGGAAACTAGCAAACAATGTGCACAAATCCCATTCCTGAGAGGTCTAATTATTTTTAAGAAAGTTTAATAATTCTGACTACACTGTCAGTCATAAGTCATAAGTCATAAGTTGGCCTCTGGTGGTGATTTGTTTAAAATAGCCAAAGGACCTTTTTGTGTTGCATTAATTCCAAAAAATATACAAAGATTCAGTGAACCAAAACTTTCCTCCTCTTTCAGCTGCCATACTCCCACATCCATTACGAATTTCTTTCAAGAGATAAATCCATTAATTCATTGCAACCCTAGGCATGAAATTAAACTACCATTTCCACAACCAACAGCAAAAACCCATGGGGTCAATTATAGTTATTGGTCTGTTTTGTTGATTGTGTCTTCTAAAATGTAAAGTATATCAGTTGCCAATATTCAGTTATAATTAAATTTTTCAGCATGTAAGCATCTACTAATTAGTAGAAAAATGCAAATTTGCCTTATCTCTAAAAGAGTAAATCAAATCAAAAGGATGAATTTACAGAGAACAATAATTTTTTTTTTTAAGATTTTATTTATTTGACAGAGAGAAACACAGCAAGAGAGGGAACGCAAGCAGGGGGAATGAGGGACGGAGAAGCAGGCTTTCTGCTGAGCAGGGAGCCCAATGCAGAGCTCAAGCCCAGGACTCCAGGATCATGACCTGAGTGGAAGGCAGATGCCCAATGACTGAGCCACCCACAAGCCCCAAGAGCTATAATTTTAGAATAACATCTTAAAATTGTCCTGTTGTATGACTATAAAAATGACTAAATATAACTTTGAAAGTGTATATAATTGAGGTGTGCCTGGGTGGCTCTGATCCCAGAGTCCTCAGAAGGAGCCCGGCCTCTGGCTGCCTGCTTGGCGGGAAGCCTGCTTCTCCCTCTCTCACTCCAGATGCGTGTGTTCCCTCTCTGGCTATGTTTCTCTCTGTCAAATAAAATCTTTAAAAAAATTATATAACTGAGATAAAACATTTTTTGCAATTACATCCGGGCTACAGTAATTTTCATGGACAGATTAATGTAAAATATTTTTTTTAAAGATCACCTAAATATAGATAAACAGTGAAAACGTAGCTTTTAAAATACTATTAATTAATGTAAAAACTACTGTTAAATTCGCTCTACTCATGGTTAGGATGTATATTATATTCTCTTTAAATGATCAGCACATCATGAATCTAGGTGAAAAATTTTCCATGACCCCAAAAATATCTTAACAATTATCCACAACAGTAAACAATTGCTTAGCATATTTTTTAAAAATAAGAGGAAATGAGGGCTTCTGCGGATTATTTTTATAACATAGAGTCAATTAAATAAGATATTTAATAAGGTAAATGATAAGTGACATCAAAAAATATTTAGCAATATTTTCTATATTTATCTTTTTGCATTATATTCCTTCATGCAGTAAATCCTATCAAACATTCAGTCACCATATACCTTGGCTCCATCCCTTTGTCATTATTTCCATAAGCAGAGACACTGCATTTGCAGTGATTGTAGAACAATGATGTCTTTGTTGGCCATTCTTTCACCATGCTATTATCCTTCATGACCATCAATTTTTCATACACAGAGCATGCACACATACACACACACACACACACACACACACACATCCAAATTATTATTTTGATGAGAAGATAATTAGTGTTTATTTTTATTTTATAAACACTACACTGGGTCCCATATGTTTTAAAATGGAAATTGTGATTTGAATCATAATAGTGAGTTCTAGAATTCTGGTCACAGATAATAAAGCTTCTCCAACAATGGACATTATGATCAGGGGTTCTCCAAGGCTATTTCAATTTACTAATAATAATGGTTACATTAAGTGGGAATTCTCACAAACATCTATATATAAGGAGCAAGAGTTTGTAAGCAGGGTACTGTACTAAGGAAAGAGAACTATAAAATGTATTGACAGTGACATACATACTACAATGTATAAGTAATGCTAATATTTTACATCAATTATCTAATCTTCACAAATGCTTTTAAAATTAATACTCATTTTAACATACAAGAAAACTGAGGCTAGGTTGCTAAAGATTATAAAATACTTTATCCAATGGTTTAATTCAACTCCAATATCCAATTCTTATAAACCAAGTTACATATTGCCACTCATAAGTCAGCCATGACCAACTTTGAGTTATTAAGAAGACCATGACATTAAAATTGAATTTTGACTAAAATGATAATTTATAGTCTAATACCTATGTTTTAACTCAGCTATATCTATTATGTACTTGGGAGACAGATATAATATGCTAACCACCGTGTTATGTACTTGCAGGAAAAATAAAAATCCAAAAACATTTTTTAAGACACAATTCATTGAAGGATTAGCTCAGATTTAGTCTTATGATAACAGGGTGCATGTTTATTGATTTATAAAGGAAGAAATATGTTATAAGTAATAGGAGAGAGATTTGATTTGGTTTATATAATAGATGAAATTTTACATCTGTCTGGAAAAATGATTACAAGTTGATGGACAAAGGGACTGGAAGAAAATAGCCAAATAAATGAAAATTCGTTCAGATTCAAGAGATTGTATGAAGTGCCTACTAAAACTGTACTTGTATATAGTAGGAAACTTAAATTAAGACAAAAAGTGGACAAGGGCAAAATTTCCCAGAGCTTATATTCCATGGTGAGAACTTTAGACTATGCAAGGGTAAAATGATTATAATGACAACTGAGAACTACTATCCAGAAAGCAGAAATAAAATATTATAGCATGAATCAAACTTGAGAAAAGAAAGTCAGCTTGATGGTTGCAATAAATAAGCTACCCTTAAGATTTAAATTTGGGCAATTAAATAATATGAACAAAGAAGCAGAGCTCAAAAGTTCTCAAGATGAAGTTAGGAAGTATAACTGAGAGGACTTGGTGACCGATTGATTATAAGCAGTGTGAGGAAGAGGCAGTTGATGGAGCTCCCCAAATTCCAGAAAACATATAAGAGAGTATGATGAGTTCCATTTGAGTATAGCTGAGTCTGAGATTCTGTGAGACATAAAAAGAGATGATTAGTAGCCAGCCTTATCTATTGTCGAAATGGGGTCAAATTAGAAAGAGAAAATTCAGAATCCACAATGACAGCTAAGCTCTGGGCATAGGGAAAGCCAGCAGGGAGGAGTCTTCTAAAGAAAACCTGAAAGGAAAAGATGGTAAGAATTGAATATACAGAAATACAACATTTAAAAGTGATTATCATTAGGAAAAAAACAGATAATGGAAAGGAGACCACATGGTCTTAACAAAAATGGAATAAGTAATGAGGAAAGTTACAGGAAGAAGTAAGTGGTTAATTGTGTCAAGTAATACAGTGGTTCATTACGATGACGATAACAGATGAGTGGTTCGTTGAGTTTGGCAGTTTGATCATTGGAGACCTTAGTGGAAATAGTTTAAGGGAAGTAGAAAGAATGGAAGTCATCTTCTCTGGGTCTCATGAATTGAAAGAGAAGCAGTAGGGCAAGGATTCTAATACTTTTTAAGAACTTGAATATCAGAAATGATAAAGGTAATTTAATTTATATCAGTTTCATGTTTAATGCTTTCTTTCATTTAACTTATCTGTTTCCTTGTGATCTGAATGCATTATTAACAATTCTGTGCAGAGTCCATATTTAGACTGGAGAAACTGTTTTAAATATTAACCCCAAGATGATGCAGTGTCCAGTTGTTTCTGAAAATGCATAATAAGGTGAACATTAGGTAGACAATTAAATTCTCATCCAACTATTTCAGTAACATGATTTTTTCAGTGATTAATGTTAACTTTTTCTATTATATTTTTACATTTTAAAAATTCAATTTAGACAGAATGTTTCTATAATATAGTTTTGTTTTGCTACTTCACTGTCTTAAACTAGAATTATAGCTTATAATTAAAAAAGATTTTATTTTGTGTGAAGTTTCTAATGTGTGTAATAATATTAATATATTGTAATCTACATAGACTATCAACAGTATAAGTTATTGTCAATAGCAAAAATTTTGAGATCACATGCCATCATAATCAGAAGTTTCAGAATTTGAATCCGTGTTATTCCAAGAATTAGTACGTAATGTTTATCAGGTTATTTAGTCTCAGTTTTCTTGTATGAAAATGGGGAAGTAATTTCACACTAATTTGTAAAAATTAAGCAAAATAATTTATGGAAAGCTTTGCATAGTTTTCAGAATAGATGTTTAATAAATTGTTTTTATTTCCTTTTCAAATTTTGAATCCCAGCTGGATGCCTGAATTCTAAACAAATGCTGCTTCTTATTTTTTCTTAAAAATCTTTTCTTCTAAAAGAATAGGTTATAGGTAAATGGTGCATAAAGAACCTTAGGGAAACTGTTTTTTTAGAATTTCCAGTGTTTGACAAAATATACCTTTCAAAGTAAGATAAATGTCTTTTCAAATGACTCCCCTAAAATACTTTTGTACAACTAAATACTTTACAGGTAAATCCGTTGAATAATTTTAAAGCAGAAACACCTTTCTCACATGAGAAAAAAAACAGAAAATATTACATATTTTTAAGATTTTTATGTGCACTGGTAATACTAGAGGTAATTGGCCTACCTATGAGTCTTTATGAAAAATTTTCACAGGTCTTTTTGTTAAATATTATGACAGAAATAAAAATGAAAAGCATTTGGGAAGATAATATAAATTGAATTTGTTTAAATTCTAAACAAAATGTGTGTTTTCAGATTTCAAGGTCTAATTCAAGAAAAATGAAGTATCAAATATTCAAAACACTGATGAATTCCTGGTTTCTAAAATTTGAATGCAATGTTAGGTTGTAACTCTGCAGTTATCTTTTCCACCCTGAAAACAACAGCAAATGGATAAAGATTTTTGATTTGTAGGAAGACAAAGATTGAGGGCTGTTGCATTTCATAGGAATCCTCAGCTGAACTCTCCATTTCCCTACTCATCACACACTGGATGGGCCTTCCTTATTCTTCATTGCTAAAAGAGCATTATATTCTTCTGTCACTCTACCTGTCCTCTTGAGGATGAGTGAGTTCTGTAGAAGGCTCCTGAGGCAGATGCTGAGGAAATAGAGTAGCTCCCAGGCCACTCGGTGTGAAGTGGACAGCTATGGATTACTGGACATTGCTCATCATGCTCACCGACAGGAACCCACTGGACTCTGGTAACTCTCATGGGAGCCAAGTTGCTGCTCAAGCCTGAATGCTAAAATAAGAGGCTCAAACTGCCTTTGCACCAAGGAGTCAGGGGATCAGTATCTTGAAGTCTACCACCACCACACATGGAAAATACTAGTTGGGCAAGTGTGGTCTAAAGTAAATAGGAAATACAATTACATTTATCAAGATAAATACGACTCTGGAAAGTGACGGGAATTTCAAAACTTGGCATGGACTCAATGGAATACAACTTGAGGATTTCCCCCATGATTTGTATGATAAGTCAGCAGTCATTTACAAAGAGCTCTATAGTTTTCTGAGAATATTTTCTCTCATTAGATACCAAAACTAAAACCAAAAGCCCATCAAGTAGGAAGGGAGATATAAGCATTTTAAAACTGGGGAAATGGAGAAGTGAGCGATCTAGAATTTAAATGACTTGCCCAAACATTGAAAAGGCCTGTAAGTAGCAGACACATCGTTAGAATCTGGTTAATCTTAGTTATTCAAACAAATTATGGGAAGTTCTGCCATGAAGTGTATCTGCATATAATTCTATATTCTTGAAATTTAGAAATGATGTATTCAAATTGTGGAAACGATGTTAAATTGTCATTTCTGATTCTTCCCTCAACTCCTTTAAAAATTATGACCGTGTTACATAATTGCTGTCTAAAAAGAAAGGATATGAAGCTGTGGGTTCTTCAGGTTACATATTCTAGGCACACATGATCAAGGGGGCGGGGATAAGCCCCTTTCTCATGTCAATTAGGCTTGGCATGAGGAAGTATACAAGGACTGTCAGAATTCACTCAACTGCTGCTGAGAAGCCTGCCAGGCTGCTTCATGCTATTCTTAAAGGAAAGAGCAAAAAAAGCTTCAGGCCTTTCCAAAGCTTATATGGAGACTAGCCAGACTTCTGGGATTCAGAATGGCTTGATGACTTTCTCATCTGTCACTTGAGCTGCCCTGACATTCAGAAACTTCATATAAGTCCTTTTAGGTATAAATTTAAGGTCCTTAAGTGATCTAAATATAGTTTGAAGAAATTAAGTTCTGCTTTATATTACCATCTCTAAAAGAACTGATCATGGCTGAGGGTATAATGAAGGCATTCAACTATACCTATTAAAGCAAATATCTTCAACATCTAAGTGTAGAATGCTTCTTTATTTTTCCCCTCCACATAAATAACTTGCAATTATATTAAATATGGAAATGTATGCATATGAGCACTTTAGTTGGAGTAGAGAACTGTTGATTTAAACTATTACTAGGAATAGTTCTGAAACCTCGTTTTATCAAGGTCAAAAATATTCCCATGATATAGCTAACTGAGATGATATCCAAGATACCATGCTTTGGGCGGCTGGGTTGCTAGTGGTTTCACAGCATCTTAGGAAGACTACAGTTGGCAGAAATGGTGATATCACCACTGATATATATGTATTTTTAATTGCCAATATGCATCTAAAATACCCAGGAATAGAACCTAGCCTCCTGAAAACAAAGTGGGTAGGCATGTCCTCTACATCTTCATATATAATATCCATCTCTCCTTGAGGTGAACTTTAATGATTTGTTCATTTTGCTTCTCTTCCACAGTGTTCTTAGCATTTGCTTTAATTGATCTCATTGTTAAAAAAAAATAATGATGAAAACAGGTAATTAGATCTGCAAAGTAACACCTATAAATTATTTTCTGCTAGCTGGAACACAAACTCTCCTTTGAGATACTAAAGAGAAAGAGAATTTTTCTTCCAGTTATATCATTTGCTTCCCTGGGGCCTAAACTGCCTGGACTGGATAATGATGAGGGTAAATATACCACTAAAGCTAAGGTTATACATGAATTGAGGAATCTCTGATAACATGGATGAGTCTGTTCAAAGTATCCAGTTCTTCTCTTCCCAATGACCATTGACTTAAATTCAACATGGACTTAAATTGTTATCCGACCCCACGGGACACATAACAACCAAGGGTTTTGTACAGGAGCCCCATAAATATTTGCATGACAAAATTTACTTGAATTCCTAATTTATGTAACTTGTAATTTTAAAACCATTCTACTTTTAAAACATGTATTTCAATTAGTTTAGATTTGCAAAATGTTTATGTTAAGTATATACAGCAATGTCTTTTATATTACAAAAAACATATAATTACATTTTCAGACATGGAAAATGAATTAGTGCAGCATTATAAGTGATGACAAATTTTCTTGTTTGTTCTAATTTCAATGAATAGCTACAGTAAACTTCACTGGCACAACTCAGAATAGCTCATTTGGCTCTGAATGCAAAAACTTCAGTTAGTGTGAGGGACCAGTACTGTATTAAAGAAATGAAATCATGTTTCTAAGATCCTGGTAGACAAATACTGGTATCAAGGATTTTCCAGGAGAATACCAAATATCGTTCAAAATTATTAGTGATAGGAAACATATTTGCCATGCTAGCAAAAAAAAAAAAAAGTTATATAATGAAGGTTAATCTTTTTAGAGCTTAACCAAAAGTTTGGAGTTATTATTAGCTCAAAAGTGGTTAACTACATCACCAGGCTGTCAAAACATTAATGGAAAATTTGAGTGAATACACATATCACATCCTATCACCAAAAGTGATAATGCTCTCTGGCCCATCCCTCCAGTCTGGTGACTGTATTAAAAATATTGCAATGATAAACTGAATTGTGCATACAGGGAAATTTTTCAAGAAATAAAAGGAAAGAAAATCAAACTGACAAATTAATCAAGAGAGATGAGATTAATTTGGGAGAGGGTAAAATCTGTGATGTCCAGCCTCACAGTTTATAAACATTAGAGGGCTCTAATGTGAAAAAATGGATAAATCTCATTCGGGGGGATGATTGTTAGGCAAATGAGGCAAAACAACGTAAAGAGAATAATATTCCAGAAATTAGATTTGTTCTTTCAGTGAAAAGGCCATTCTAGCTGTAACAAATTCCTAATATGTGGAGGGAATGAAGTAGAATTTAGGATCAGATAATAATTTGTGGAAGAAATGATTCAGATATTGGTTTAAACTAGATGAACTTAAATGTCCTCTCTTACACTGAAGTTCTCTATGTAAAAACTTTTTATAAATATGTCTCTACCATCTGGAATGGCTGCCACCCTCATGTTTAATTGGGACAGCCAATCAAATTCTGAGGTCTCTTTTCAGATGGAAATGTTTTTAGTTAATTGAATTTCTTATTTTAACAGAACAGATTCTTGTAGTCCTCATGATTGCAATGAACCTTCTGTGATATTTCGTCTGTTATAAGAGCTAAGTAATTTTAAAATGCTTATCTAATTATCACACTAATCATCTATTGTAAGATAATGTTAAACTTGTTGTCTTCAGTATTTACGTAGTGCCTATAAGGTGTAAAGCAGATACTAGGTATAAATCTTACTTACTTTGAATTAAGAAGAACATCATAAGGATGCAAGGAGGGAAAAGGGAAAACCAGATAAAGAGAAAAAAAGAAAGAAAGAAAGAAAGAAAGAAAGAAAGAAAGAAAGAAAGAAAGAAAGAAAGAAAGAAATTCTTGGCCACCAAATGTAGAGATATAGACTTTATCTTGGGAAAGATATGCAAGTACTCCTGATGATAAATGAAACTTGCTTGGAAACCCTACTTAAAAACATAAAACAATTGCTTTTCTTTGTGATGCTTGATGTACTTGAGTAAATAGCCCCAAGTCTATATGTATCTTAGGAAAGAAATATTTATTAAATATTTGAGAGGCTTCATTGGTGTGACAAATGATCATGACTACCACAGCAAGCAGTAGATAGAGGCCCCATAAATGGAAGGCTTAGCATACTTAATATCAAGTGCTGAAAGGGTTTTCATTTTGTCCCTAATGCCCTGAAAGTGTTTCAAACTGCAGCATTTGATGGGTCCCGTCACTGTACTTCTGCCATGACCCCACAGGACCATCATTCTGTTCATTTCTTTCAGTGCATTCTTATAATAATGAACTAAAAGGCAAGTAGAGTCATCCAAGGTTTAGATAAATGAGAAAGAACTATGTGGTCTTAAAACTGAGGGTTCAATTGACTGTTCATAGACCTGTTTGAAAATCAGTATGACACCATGTTTTAGGGTTTAATCATACCGCATATGGATCAAGGACACAAAACTCTTCATGTGGCATGCTTGTTATTCTAATGCAGCCCTTGGAAACTTTCTTTTCCAAGTCATGAAAAATCTGTTTTCAGACATATCATCAAGTTAATAAAATGAAATTGCATGCATGCCTTACTTTCCCATCATCATCCACATTATTAGAAAGTGAGTGTCATCATCAAGTAGGATTTATTAAAAGCTCACATGCACTAAGTGCTTTCATTTTAAATTCAAGTGAGGTTTCTCTCACTTATTTTATATGCATATTTTGGCAGCATGTCTTTTATTGAGCTTTTATGACAGTTTTTAGAATCTGATGTAATTTCTGAATTATTTGCTCCTGATCACTGGTGCCCACTGTAACAGAGTAGCATAACCTCTTCCGTTGTGGACACCAGCTTCTCTGCTATTTAGCCTTACATGCTGGTCTTCTATTAGCTTTTATTCTTCTATTCTAGAAAGAATTTTAAAACAAGTTCCAGTTAATGGTGCTATAGAATGGTGGGATACATTTCTGTTACCTGATAGTCAAAGTGAGATCCATGGACCCTGCTTTGAGTAGCACTGGCATCACCTGGACATTGTAAAAATGCAGTATCTTAGGCCTAACCCAGAGCTATTGAATCCAAAGCTGCATGGAAATTCAATCCCTATGTGATTCATATGCCCTGTAAGTTTTGAGAAGCATCGCTATATTTAGTTTGCATCGTAAACTAGTTTGAAATCAAATTGTTATAGTCAGGTTTTGTAACAAGATAAGTTGTG
>PITA01004153.1:41369-127579 GCA_004023965.1 Spilogale gracilis | reverse complement strand
AATGGAATACTATGCCTCCATCAGAAAGGACGAATATCCAACTTTTGTAGCAACATGGACTGGACTGGAAGAGATTATGCTGAGTGAAATAAGCCAAGAAGAGAAAGTCAAGTATCACATGGTTTCACTTACTTGCGGTGCATGAGGGGTAACCTGGAGGACAGTGGGAGAAGGAAAGTAAATGGGAACTAGGGTAATCCAGGGAGAAAAATGAAACAACAGAGACTTTGGACACAGAAACAAACTGAGGGACTTGGAGGGATGGGGGTGGAGGGATGGGAGAGCCTGGTGGTAGGTACTGGGGACACCTAAAGCGTGGAGCACTGGGTGTGGGGAATGGGGAATGAATCTTGGAACACTGGGAAAAAAATTTAAGTACTAATAAAAACAAACAAACAAACAAACAAACAAAAGTATTGTGGTTATGTTTTTAATATGGTAGATAAGAATTTGGACAAAACATTGATAATTTTGAAATCAGCCAATAAGAATATTGGATTCATTATACTATTCTCTCTCTTTCTGTGCTTGTTTGAAAATTTCGATAATAAATTTTTTTAAAGAAATTTGATCTATTCGAGAGACCTTCCTACATTCCCCCAACTGGGAGAGAAGGGATTAATTACATCTATTGGGATTAACTTATTCCTTTTACTCTTAAAACCTATTGATTTTTGCTTTTAACCTAACATTAACCCCTGTCTGTTGTTACAGACTTCTTTCTGAAGATGTGTATCTGCCTTCCATACCAGCCTGTCCAAGGTAGGAAATGCATCATATAGTACTGGTGTCAAATAATTTAAATTTAATTTAATTTAAAAACTCTGAATTGAACTTGGGCTCCCACAATGTCCCAGGTCAGGACATAGTTATAGCTTCTAAGAAGTCCTGAATGGTTCTATCACAACAATGATAGTGTAGTAAGAGACCAAGTACCCATTCATTCATTCATTCATCCATTTTATTATATTGAGTGACTCTCTGAGTCCAGTACCATGGTGGATCATGGACATATGTTCTAGGGCCCTCCCCATGAGACCCTGCAAAAAACAAATGAACAAACAAACAAAAAACACAACAAAAAACCACCTTCCAGTATCTCAGTCTAGTGAACAGTGTCATCGAACTCAGGGTCACCATAACATTGTCATGCTATACAGTTAGTGCTTTACTGCAGGTAAGAGGAGAGAGCCACACAATTTGGTGGAGGAATAGTGAGCCCATCAGGAAGTGGCTTCCTAGTGAGGAGGCAAAAGTTCAAGTGACTGTGTGACCTTCCTGTTGGCTTCAGACCAAGAGGCTAGAGAAGGTGACAAGCCGTGAGGCCCAGACAGGAGTGGGTGAGAACCTAATAATAGAATCAGTGAAGAGTTTGCCCCCCTCCAGATCAGTACTCCGGAAATGTATCTGACAGGGGCGCCTGGGTGGCTTAGCCGTTAAGCAACTGCCTTTGACTCAGGTCGTGATCCCAGGGTCCTGGGATTGAGCCCCATACCTGGCCCCCTGCTCAGCGGGGAGCTTGCTTCTCCCTGAAACATATATGACAATTTTATAGAGAAGAGAGCAAGTGTGCTGGGGAAGGGTGTGGCCAGGGGACACCGGGCAGCCTCTTCTTCCCCTACAGTTCCCAGTGATCCTGTTCCGGCCCCGAACTTACGAATCCCCCTCGGTAAAACTGAAGTGTCCCCAGAAGTCCTTTCCACAAAGCAATTAATAACCTACCTGTTGTTACTGTTTAGCATCCCCCTGGAGGCTCCCTTTCTCACAAAAAGTATTCCCACCAATGGCGTTTAGTTTTCTCACAAAAGGCATTCTAATAAATACAACTTTATCATCCTGTTCCATTTGCAGGGATATTTTAGCAAAGCAAATCGCTTGGTGCCGGGAAGTTGCCCCTTGAGTCTGCCTATTTCTGGATCTAGGCTTGTCACAGCACCTTCCCTCCTATCTCCCGCACAGGGCACATTCTAGAGCTCCATGCTGCCCCCGCTCATAGGAGCCTCTTTTGGACACTCCTCTGGGCTGCCCAACCAAAACAGACCTTCCCAAGCTCATCACCCAAGGACATCTTATACATATGAAGTTGGATGGATCCACAGAGAAGCCAAGTAGGTGCTCAGTAAATGAATTATGTAATGAATGAGTTAGTGAATCAGCCCCCTAGGAGGTGAATCATGCCAGGAACAAAAACGACTGACTGACTGACTGAATGAATGAATGAATGAATGAATGAGACTAGAGGCCAGGTTCCTTTGACCTGCTAGCCTGGCTTCTCACCTGTCTCCTGGTTTGGGGCCACAGGGCTCAGCCACAGCAGCAGGAGGAGAACCAGACCCATGGCCGCAGGCAGTGAGCGGAGACAGAGTGTTCCAAGGACTAAGCCCCAGGTTTTTAATACTCACCCATCCCAGGACGCTCATTTGGTTTCTGCATTCCCGGGGAGGGGCCAGCTCACACCTGGGCAGCTACTGGCACAAGGCAGGCCTGTGGCACCAAGACAGTGGCACAGGTGTCCCAGCTGCCTGGAATAGTTTGCACAAGCAGAGCTAACACAGGCAAGAAAAAAAAATTATTTTTCCCATCTCCTGGGGTCCCAGACCTGTGGGAGGAGCAGAATCAGAGAAAACAGAATGATATTGCTGTCAGGGATGTTGGTGATCATCTAGTTTGAATCACACCCCCCTGCCCCTATTTTATAGATAAGGATATTGAGGCCCAGAGAAGGCAAGAAGCAGCACAAGTTCACACAGCTCAGTCATTGTAGAGCTGAGGTGAGAACCTTAACCTCCTGGCTCCCGCAGCAGTTTTCTTTCAACCAGACTACAGTGGAGGCATTCGGAGAGGCCCCCTGGGGAGGACCCACCAGCCAGGAAATTTAGCTGAGCAGCTCTATTCCCCAGAGTTGGTATAAACAAAACAAAATTAAAAAGAACAGGAGAAGGTTGAGGGATAGAGACCCATGGGTATTATCTATCATAGGAAGACGGGAAGAGCAAGGTGGCCCAATAGGCCCATTGGAAAGGCCTAACTGAAATCTGGAACCAGTCACCACCGTTGGCCCAACCAGGCTTCTCTTGAATCCCTGCAAGTGGCCCAGCATCTGCTGTAAGAGCCAGTGAGTGCCTAAGACCAGAATCAGCAACCATTCCTGACCACACCCTGTCACCTTCCACTGTAGGGACAGGAAAGATTAGTCTTGCCTTCCAAACCTCCCTTCCCTTGATCATCAGTGATATAGTTCTGGCTGGTAAAACGCAGATGGAAATATGCTGGAGAACTTCTGGATCTTAGCTTTCTTACAAAAGGGACAAGAGAACTTGCTGGCACTCCCCTTCTCCCCTCTGCCTGTCCCCAGTGGCTTGTGGGACCATTCCACAGTCAACAGTTGCACAAGGATGAAAAGGCCATATGTTGTGGATGAAGAAGCCTGGGCCCCAAAGACATCACTGAGCCAGAGTCAGTCACTACCCCCCTCGGGGCTTCTTGGTATTTGAGGACGATAAACCTCCATTTGTTTGTCACTCTTGGTTGGGGTTTCTGTAACACGTAACTGAAAGCACAACCATGTAGTGATCATCTTTGGAAGCACTCAGACCAGGCTGGAAGGGAAGGCTTGGTGGAGACTTCCCTTGGTGGAGGCTTGGATACAATGACCAGCAAAAGTTCCTTCCATCTTAGAGATTCTGGACGCTGGGAAATGGAGAGTATCCTTTCCCTTTCTACCAGCCTCTGAATAGTTGCTGCGGGGACACAGAAACACTCAGGGGTTCTCAGGACTATAAATGCCTTCTGCCACTTTGTCATATCCTTAAAACTCATCAGTTGGTTTAACGGTACTGTTTAAACACCTATACTCAGCCAACACTGAGGATCCTACAATGAACAAGACAGACACAATTCTGCCTTCAAGGAGCTTCAGCCTCATGGTAAGAAACATCCAAATGGGCAATTACAATACAACATTACAGTAAGAGGGGGAAGCCGAGGAGGGGGCCTAATAGGGGCCTGGGAAGTGGGGGTGGAAGGGAGGGTGCTGCAAAGACTTTCTTAGGATACTGCTTATCCCAAAACTTAGAAGAGGAGTAGTATTTACCCAGGTGGAGCCCTGCACAGGAAGGGAGAACGTTCTAAGCAGAGGGAATGATGTGTGTAGAAGCATTCATGCTATATAATTATCAATCATTTCTATTACTATACAGAATGTCATTATGAGAGGAGTGTAAAATACTACAGCCACTGTGCAAAAAAGTATTGTGGTTCTTCAAAAAGTAAAAATAGAATTTCCATATGATGCAATTTCACTTTTAAGTCCAGACCAAAGCAGCGACTTGAACAGATATTTGTACAGTAATGTTCACAACAGAATCATTCACAATAGCCAGATATTCATCAATAGTGAGCGGATAAACTAAAAATGTACTTGATGCATACACTGGAATATTATTTAGTCTTAAAAAGGATGGAACTTCTGATACATACTACAACATGGATGGACCTTGAAAACATCATGCTATCCGGGAAGGACAAGTCAAAACCACAATGAGATACGACCTCACACTACTCAGAATGGCTAAAATTAACAAGTCAGGAAAAGATAGGTGTTGGCAAGGATGCAGAGAAAGGGGAACCCTCCTACACTTGGTGGGAATACAAGCTGGTGCAGCCACTCTACAAAGCAGTGTGGAGGTTCCTCAAAAAGTTGAAAGTAGAGCTACCCTAAGACCCAGCAACTGCACTACTGGGTATTTACCCCAAAGACACAAATGTAGGGATCTGAAGGGGCACCTGCACCCCAATGTTTAGAGCAGCAATGTCCACAATAGTCAAACTATGGGAAGAGGCCAGATGTCCATTGGCAAGTGTATGGATAAAGAAGATGTATATATATGCACGTGTGTGTGTGTGTGTGTGTGTGTGTGTGTGTAAAATTCAGCCATCCAAAAAATGAAATCATGCCATTTGCAATGATGTGGATGGAACTAGAGGGTATTACGCTAAGCAGAGTAAGCCCATCAGAAAAAGACAATTATGTGATTTCATTCATGTGTAGAATTTAAGAAACAAAATGGAGGAGCCTGGGGAAAGGGAGGGAAAAATAAAACAAGGCAAAATCAGAGAGGGAGACAAACCGTAAGAGACTCTTACCATAGGAAACAAACTGAGGGATCCTGGAGGGGTGGGGGCGGGGTGGGGGGTGGGCGTATGTGGTCATTGTATGATGGGCGTTAAGGAGGACTCATGATGTAATGAGCCCCAGGTCTTATATATAAGACTGATGAATCACTGAGCTATATCTCTGAAACTAATAATATACTATATGTTAATTAATTGAATTTAAATTTAAAAATAAAAGATATGACAACTAAAAGAAAAAGAAGACATCATGCTAAAGGAAATACAAAAAAAAGCAAGTGTTGTATGACTCCACTTACAAGAGATACAAGGTCAAGCTAATAGAGAAAGAAGGTAGAGCCATAGTTCTCTTTGGAGGGTGCGGGATAAGAGAACTACTGTTCACCGAGTACAGGGTTTCAGTATGGTGTGATGACGAAGTTCTGGCAATGGCTAGTTACGATGGCTTCAGAACAACATGAATATGCTTAGCAAAGGGAATGTAGAAATATATTGTATGGCAACAGTGATCGCACTTAATTATGGCAAGCATTTTGTAACATTAACTCGTAGTCCTGAAACCAATGTGGTATCATACGCAAACCATACTTTAATTAAAAAATGACAAATAAAATAGAATAAATGGAATCACATATTTTCAAAAACCAATGTGAATGTATTTAATAAACTGAAATGCACATTTAAAATAATTTTATGTTTTGTATATGTGGTCACAATAAAATCTATTACATTATGAGGTGTTTTTAAAAAATATTTTATTTATTTATTTGACAGAGAGAGAGATAGCAAGAAAGGGAACACAAGCAGGGGAAGTGGGAGAGGGAGAAGCAGGCTTCCTGCAGAGCAGGGAGCCCAATGCAGGGCTGGGTCCCAGGACCCCAGGATCATGACCTAAGCCAAAGGCAGACGCTTAACGACTGAGCCACCTAGGCGCCCCCATTATGAGGTTTTTAAAAAAGATTTTATTTATTTATTTTAGAGATAGAGAGCGAGAGGGGGAGGGGCAGAAGGAGAGACAGCATCTCAAGCAGACTCATGCTGAGCACAGAGCCCAACACGGGACTCAATCCCACAACCCCATTATCACGACCTCCACCAAGACCAAGAGTCAGACACAACTGAGTAAGCCACCCACATACCCTTGCATTATGAGTTTTCAACATTTAGCCATTCTCTTCTTGATAGACATTTAGTCTTGTTCCAGTTTTTAGTAATTTTAAGCAATGATGCTATAAACATTCCTAGATATTTCCCCTCCTCCACCATTTAGAAATGGAATTGTTCAGTCATAGCTGGCACACATCTTCAGTACCTAAAAGTGATCAAAGATCCTCCAAGTGGTTACAGGGATCTATCTTCCCACAGGCCGTGCAGAAGGATTTCTTGTTGTTCTTCTTTTTTTTTTTTTAAGATTTTATTTATTTATTTGACAGAGAGAAACACAGCTAGAGAGGGAACACAAGCAGAGGGACTGAGAGAGGGAGAAGCAGGCTTCCCGCTGAGCAGGGAGCCCGATGTGGGGCTCGATCCCGGGACTCCAGGATCATGACCTGAGCTGAAGGCAGTTGCTTAACCAACTGAGCCACCCAGGTGCCCCACTTGTTGTTCTTCTTTGTGTCTTCATCAACACTTGATATTCTCACTTCCCCTACCCTCAGTCCAATGGGTGTGACATCATAACTAATTCTAGCTTTAATTTGCATTTCCATGATTACTACTAAGTTTGAGATTACTGACCATCGAGTTGTCTCTTCTTCAAATTGCCTATTTGTAGCCTTTGCTCATTTTTATCACTTTGTTTTTATGAGTTTATATGAGGTTATCTTTTTCTTACTGAGTGTAAGAAACTCCTTTATAAATTCCAGTTACTACCCCTCATCAGGTTATATGTGTTGTAAATATCTTCCTCCCTGTGTCTGGCTTGCCTTTTCCTCTTATTTCTTTGCTGTGCAGAAGCTATATATTTTAGTTTAAGGCCAATATTCAGTCTTTTCTTTTGCGGCGTATGCTTTCTATGAATTTTTTAAAGAAATCTCTGTCTCAGGGGCTTCTGTCTCTTCGGGTTGTCTGTTGCAAGCCAGCGAGCAGAAAGCGGTTCAGACGTAAGAGTGGGGCAATGTCTCGATCAAAGGACCCTGTTCCTTCAAGTTTTTCCAGCAGCGATTCTGATGGTGAAGTAGGACAAAAAGTTAGAGAGAAAAAAGCTAGTTACTCCAGAAAAACCTGTAAAGAAGCAACAGACTAGTGAAACTGCAAGAGTCCTGTCGTTCCCCCAGCAGAGCGACAGCAGTGGAGACGCAAGCATGCTTCTGGTCAGGGGTAACGAGGGACATCAGCATTTGGGACTTGAGAGGGAAAGTCCTGGTTGACAGGAGAGAATATTGGATGGACCCAGAAGGTGAAATGAAACCTGGAAGAAAAGGTATTTCTTTAAACCTGAAGCAGTGGAGCTGGCTGAAGGAACAGACATCTGACATTGATGATACAGTTAGAAAAATATAGGGGCACCTGGGTGGCTCAGTCAGTTAGGCATCTGCCTTCTGCTCAGGTCATCATCCCAGAGTCCTGAGATCGAGCCCAATATTGGGCTCTCTGCTCAGCAGGAAGCCTGTTTCTTCCTCTCCCGCCCCGCCGCTTGTGTTCCCTCTCTCAGTGTATTTCTCTCTCTCTCTGTCAAATAAAGAAAAATCTTTAGAAAAGAAGGAAGGAAGGAGAGGAAGGAAAGGAAATTGGTCACAGAAAACCTATAGTTTTGACATTGGCTTTTGTTTTCTAAACATTGTTTTCCAAGCTATTGTATTTTTGAATTGCAGAACAATCTGTAGGATGAAGACTTTTATTTTTATGTGCATTATTAAAAGTGTTCTGAAAAAAAATCTTTCTCTACCTCTAATTTTTTTTTAATAAAACTGTGTTTCCTTCTGAAAGTATTTGTAGGGGCGCCTGGGTGGCTCAGTCGTTTAAGTGTCTCTGCCTTTGGCTCAGGTCATGATCTCAGGGTCCTGGGATGGAGCCCTATGTGGGGCTCCCTGCTCAGTGGGAGACCTGCTTCTCCTTCTTCTCCCTCCTTGTGCTCTCTCTTGCTGTCTTTGTCATTATCTCTCTCTCTCTCAAATAAATAAATAAAATCTTTAAAAAATTATTTTAAAGAATAAAAAATAAATAAAAGTATTTGTATTCATTACCTAAAGCAGCTGTAACAAATTACCACAAAGTTGGATGGCTGAGAACAAGAAAAATGTATTCTCTCAGTTCTGGAAGCTGGAAATCTGAAATCAGGTCCCAAGAGGGCCATATTGCCTGAAGTTTCTAGGACAAAATCCTTCTTTGCCTCTTGCTGGTTGGTGGCCGTCCCTGGCCGGCCATGGTTTACAGGTTCATGATTCCAATTTCTGCTTTTGTTGTCACATGGGGTTCTCCTGGTGGGTCTTTGTCTCTTCTCTTCTTCTCATAAGGACATCCGTCGTATTGGACTTAGGGCCCACTCCACTCTAGTGCAACATCAACTGGACTACCTCTGCAAAGACCCTTTTTCTGGAAAGGTCATATTCATAGGTACCAGGGGTTAGGACTTGATTCAGATATCTTTCTGGGGGACACAGTTTCAGCCACAAAAGTATTAGAATTTTATTTTCCACATTTAGGTCTTTAATCTATCTGGAATTAATTTTTGTGTTGATCTGAGGTGCGGATCTAAAATAAATTTTTTTTTCATATGGGTGACCAGTATTACACAATCATGTACCAAATAATGCATCTCTTCCCCATTAATTTGTGATCCCACCTGGGTCACATCTCCAATTTCCTTACACGTATGGATCCATTTATGAACTTTCTGTTTTGTTTCATTGTTCTAATTTGTCTGTCTTTCCCTATACAAGTGCCATACTATCTTAATTATGATAGATTTAGAATACGTTTTGATACCTGTTAGAGCAACCTTATTAGAATTTCCTTAGCTATTTTTGGTTCTTTACACTTGCATGTAAATTAATTTTGAATTCTCTTTCTTATTGCTCTATTCTCTGTAGCTGGGGGTACAAATTTTCCCATTGCATCTGCTGATTCTTTCCCATAACAGTTTATAATGTTAATTTTTTCCAGTTAAATCTTTTATTTTGAGGTTACTATAGATGTACATGCAATTGTTAAGAAATAATACAGAAATAGTCCACATAATTTTACCCAGTTTCCTCAAGGATAACATCCTGTGAAAATTTTAATACAATAGCACAAACAGGATATTGATTTTGAAAGAGTCAAAACACAGAGCATTGCCATGGCAAAGAACCTTCATGTCCTTTTATAGCCACATTCACTTCCCTCCTGCCCCACCTTCAACCTCTGGCAACTACTAATCTGTTCTCCGTTTCTATAGTTTTGTTATTTTCAAGAGTGTTATATAAATGGAGTCATGCAGAATATAACCTTTGGAGATTTTTTTCTTTTTTTCTTTTTTAAGATTTGTTTATTTATTTTAGAAAGAGAGAACATGCAAAAGGAAGGGGGAGGGGCAGAGGGATAGGGATAATCCTTGAGCAGACTCACCCCCAAGGAGGGAGCCCCGTGGGAGCTTGATCCCAGGACCCCGAGATCATGACCTGAGTTCAAATCAAGAGTTGATTGTTCAACCTACTGAGCCACCCAGGCGCCCCTCGGATGGCCTTATTTCCTCCAGCATAATAATTCTCTGGAGAGTCATCAAGTTGTTGTGTGCATCAATAATGTATTCCTTTTAATTCTAAGTAGTATTCTGAAATACGGATAGACTATAGTTTGTTTTACCATTCAGCTATGGAAGGATATCTGGGTTGTTTCCATGTTTTACAAATAATGTCATCATCAGCATTCATGTATATGTGTTTGGGTGGACATATATGCTTGCATTCCTTTGGGATAAATGGGCAAGGTTGAAATTGGTGGGTCATATAGTAGTTGCATATTTAGTCTTACAAGAAACTGACTATTTTCCAGATTAGCTATCCCATTTTATATTCCCACCAGCAATGAATGAATGATACAGTTTTTTTGCATCCTTGCCAATATTTAGCATTTTTACTATTTTCTATTTTAGTGATTCTGATACGTAATGATATCTTGTGGTTTAAATTTTCATTTCCCTAATGTTTAATTATATTGAATGTGTTTGTTTTTGCCATCTGCATACCTTTTTCAGTGAAATGTTTCTTCTTATTTTTGTTCATATTCTAATTGGATTATTTATTTTATTACTGTTGAGTTTTTCCATTTATTTATTCATTTATTTATTTAAGATCTTATTTATTTATTTGACAGAGAGAAACACAGCCAGAGAGGGAACACAAGCAGGGGGAGTGAGAGAGGGAAAAGCAGGCTTCCTGCTGAGCAGGGAGCCCGATGCGGGGCTCAATCCCAGGTCTCTGGGATCATGACCTGAGCCGAAAGCAGTCGCTTAACCAACTGAGCCACCCAGGCACCCCGAGTTTTTTCTTTCTTTTAAATGGAGATGTAAAGGACATACAGCATTCAGAGTTTTGAGAATACTTTCTAGATAGTGGCTCTTTGTCAGATGTGTGGTTGCAAATATTTTCTCCTGATTTGTAGCTTTGCTTTTTCATACTTTTTAACATAAGGGTCTTTTGTAGATCAAAGTTTTTATTTTGATGAAATCCAATTTATCAGTTTTCCCCTTTATAAGTCATGCTTTTGGTGTCAAATATAAAAATTCTTTGCCTAGCCATAGTTCCTGAGGGGTTTCTTTTTCAAAAGTTTTATAATTTTACATTTAAGTCTGTGACCTATTTTGAATTTTTGTATAGGTGGGAGACTTAGGTCAAGGTTCATTTTTCCCCCTATGGATTTCCAATTGCTTCAGCACCATTTATGAAAAGGATATCTTTCTTCCATTGAATTACTTTTGCATCTTTGTCAAAAATCAGGTAGGCAGTTTTGTGTGGACTATTTCTGAGTTCTCTATTCTGTTCCATTAATCTATGTGTCTATCCCTCCACCAATACTACATAGTCCTTGATTACCGTAGGTACAGAATAAGTCTTGAAATTGAGTAGACTGATTCCTACTTTATTCTTCTTTTTCAAAATTATTTTAGGTATTCTTATTTCTCTGTCTTTTCATATAAAATTTAGAATAATTTTGCTTATACAGACAAAAAATCTTGCTGGGGTTTTTATAGGATTTGTATCAAATCTGTATATAAATTTGGAGAGAATTGACATCTTCACTATGTTGAGTCTTCCAATCCACAAATATATCTCTCCATTCATTTAGATCTTTGATTTTTCATCAGCAATTTGTACTTAAAGCATATAATTCCAACATATTTTGTTTTATTTATACCTAAGTGGGCTTTTTAGTGATTATAAGTTTGTAATTTTGCTATTCATTACTAGTTTATAGAAAAGCAATTGGGTTTAATATGGTTATTTTATATCCTGAAATATTGCTAAACTCACTTATTATTTCTTCTTTTTTTAATTTATTTGAGAGAGGGAGAGAGAGAGAGAGAACGGGCAAGAACAGGGGGAGGGAGAAGCATGCTCCCTGCTGAGCAAGGAGCCCAATGTGGGGCTTTATCTCAGGACCCTGGGATCATGACCTGAGCTAAATGAAGGCAGACACTTAACTGAGCCACACAGACACCCCTAAACTCACTTAATTTCTAACAGGTTTTTAAAAATAGATTTCTTGGGACTTTCCACATATACTGAAATATGACAGATGAAATAATAAGATGTCTGAGATTTGCTTTAAAATAACCTTGGTAGGGGTAGTGGTTGAGGATCTAGATGAAACAGGATCGTAAGTTGATAGTTGCTAAATCTCGATAAAGGTACACCGGGAGTTAGTATACTACCCTCGATATCTTTGTGTATCTTTGCCATTTTCTATCATTAAAAAAAGTTCTTGACTGTTACTCTCTATAAACGCTGCAGGGTAAATTCCTAGCGGTTGACATGTTATTTAAGACTCCATCATTATCCAATTGTTCCTTGAACAATTAACAAAGAAACCTCTCTCTGTATGTTTCCTAGTTATCTAAAGGCTATTTTTAGTCCCAGCTCTGTCTTTTCACTCCTGTGCTGTGACTTTCCTCTCTTCTCTGCTCTTCCCTCTCCTCTCCGCGTGAACTCCTGCTCAGCCTAGGGCAGTCAGCTCCAGAACCAAGAAACCCTCGAGTTCTGCTCCAATCATTCTGGCCACATTCATCTCCCCCTTTCTGACCTTTCAGAACTCCATCATTATAATTCACTGCAGCATAACGGAGTGGTTAAGAGTGAGGTTTATGGAGACAGGCTGTCTCTATTTGGGTCCTGTTTCCAGTGTTTACTAGCAGTGTCACTTTGGGCAGTTTCCTCAAACTCTCTGTGCCTTGATTACGTCTTCCGTAGAATGGAAATGATGATGGTATTGGCTTTATAGGATAGTTGGGTGGATTAAATGGGTCATACAAATAACGAATTCAGCAGAGCTCAGCACATAGCAAATATTCCATATCCAATGACTTCATTTGTACCGTCCTGTTTTTTTTAAAAGATTTTATTTATTTAAGTGACAGTGAGAGAGGGAACACAAGCCACGGGAGGGGGAAAGGGAGAAGCAGGCTTCCTGCTGAGCAGGGACCCTGAGATCATGACCTGAGCCACCCAGGCACCCCTGTGCAATCCTATTTTATAACTAAATTTTATATTCCTAAAGGGCAGGAACAGTATCCAAGCACTGAGTTATACACAAAGTAGATGAAAAGAATCACACAGTCATGATTTGGAACAGTTTAAATCAGACAAATACAGTCAGTATTTGATTGCATAATTTGTGGATTATTCCAGTCATTGCCTTCTCTTTCACCGGTTCACTGACTATACCAGGGTTCTTGGTCAGAAACAGAAACCTATTCCTGCTAACTTAAGAAAACAAAAGGACATTAAAAAGATTTGAAAGGAAGGCTGAAGAACTAGACTCAGAACAGGGTAAGAACCCGGCAGCCCCAGAGCTCATGATCATGCTAGAGTGAATACATGTCAGCTCATTTTTTTGGTCTGCAGTTAACTTGTTCAAGGTTCATAGCCTAGGGAAAGCGTTCAGGCAATCCAGATTGAGCCAGGTGGCCACCCCTTGGTCAGAGGGTTAAAAGCAAAAATCTGGTAAGGTTTTTATGGAGAAAGATCTTAACTAAGGATTAAAGAGAAGCCTTGCTCTATCTAGCTTTTCTCTGGAGCTCCTGAGTTGACTGGTACATTGTGGAAAGAATGCAGGCTGGATAAATATTTGACTGGTAAACTCTTCCTCTTTAGTTTTAATATTTTACTTCTATTTGAGTCCAAAGGGGGCATGGTAAGGGCAAGTAAGTGCAAATGAAGGAGTAGTTTCTGCTTATATTAGTTTTTGCTTATGATGGGAGCCCTATGTCAGAGCCAAATAGTGCTGTTTGTAGTCTCTTTGAAATAGCTAGGAACTGAGAAGTCTCTGGAAAACTGGTTAGATGGAAATGGCTGGACTTTCCACTCTAAAACCTGGCAGTTAAGGGGGAACTTTTCTTGCATCCCACTAGTCCTGTCTCTACCCCCACCTTATCCTGCCCCAGCCTTCCTAGGGACCCTAATTAGTTGGAACGTATCCAGAAGCCAAAGTTCCTCCAGGATGAAGGTAATGATGGGGACCCTACAAACTATCAAGGATAGAAACCA
The DNA here is from genome assembly GCA_004023965.1 of Spilogale gracilis. Classification (NCBI taxonomy): domain Eukaryota; kingdom Metazoa; phylum Chordata; class Mammalia; order Carnivora; family Mephitidae; genus Spilogale; species Spilogale gracilis. Next base: position 113,762 of record PITA01004153.1, on the reverse strand, counting down.
AGGTTTCTAAGTCTGGATGTGCAAATCAGTTTTTTGGATTTAAGGAAGTCTTCTTCCTGTGTGCTCTCGGGTCAGAAAGCCTAGACAGAGACACCAGTTCTTGGAGGAACTGAGCATGAGGCTGGAAGATCGAGAAGGGAGGAGCCCTGGATATTTTCTGGGCCAATTTGAGCCACCTTATCTTGTGCTAAAGAATGTTTAGGGAGTATTTTAAAGAATAGCTGTCTTGCCTGTCCTTTAAAATCTATATACTTTTTGTACATTCCCTCTGCATTTCAAGGCAAAGAATTTTTTTCTTTAAAACCAAACCAAACCAACATTAGCTCTTTATATCCTAAAATATAATATGGCTTTGCAGATATTTCAATACACACATAAAAAGGGAAAAAAACTATTACACGATCACATCATTTCAATAGAACCTCATTTATTTTAGTATTTTTTTTAAAGATTTTATTTATTTGACAGAGAGAAACACAGCCAGAGAGGGAACACAAGCAGGGGAGGAGAGAGGGAGAAGCAGGCTTCCTGCCGAGCAGGGAGCCCGATGTGGGACTCGATCCCGGGTCTCCGGGATCATGACCTGAGCCAAAGGCAGCTGCTTAACCAACTGAGCCACCCAGGTGCCCCATATTTTAGTATTTTTTAAAATTTCTTTCCTTCTCTTCCTTTATGTATTTTTTTCTTTCTATGGACATTTTTTCATAGTTGTAATAATGATAATTATATATATATATTTTTTTATTCAAATTCCAGTTAGTTAAAATACAGTGTAATTTTTGTCTCAGGTGTACAGTATAGTGATTCAACACTTCCATACCACATCTGGCTCACACAAGTGCACTCCTTATATATATATATTTTTATATGAACTTCTCATTTTTGAATAATTTTAGACTTACAGAAAGGTTGCAAAGCTAGTGTGAGAATTCTTGAAAATTTCAGTTTTCACCAATATTCCCATTTTTCATTTTCAACACTAAGAAAGCAACATTTTTATATTACACTTAATCAAACTTTATATTTTATTCAGATTTAACCAGTTTTACTGCTAATGTCCTTTTTCTGTTCCAGGATCCAATTCAGGATGGAACATTGTATTTACTTGTGTCTCCTTAGGCTCTTCTGGTGTGCAGCGGTTTCTCAGTCTTGTTTTTCATGACCTTGCCAGTATTCAGGCATATGGGTCAGCTATTTTGTAGAAAGTCTTCAAAGTGGGTTTGTCTTATGTTTTGCTCATGATTAGATTGAGGTTGTGGGTTTTTGGAAAGACCGTAGAAGTGATGTGCCCTTCTCGTCACATTATATCCAAGATGCATAATATCCATATGACGTCACTGGTGGAATGAACCTCAATCACTTGGTTAAGGTAGTATTGGCTAGGTTTGTCCATTGTAAACTTTCTCTTTTCTTTTTCCATGGCTTTTTTTTTCTTTTTTGAGAGAAAGAGAGAGTGCGAGTGGGGTTGGGGGGAGTGGTGAGGGGCAGAGGGAAAGAGAGTCTCTAGCAGGCTCCATGTCCAGCACAAAGCCTGACACCGGGCGCGATCTCACAACCCTGATCATGATCAGAGCTGAAATCAAGAGTCAGACACTCAACTGACTGAGCCACCCGGGTACCACCACCCCACCCTTTGTAAATAAATCGCTAATTCTAGTCCATGTTCAAGGGTAGAGAGGATTAAGCTCCACCTCCTGGAGAGGAGATGATTTACAGATATTGTTTGAATTCTTCTGTAAGGAAGATTTGTCTCTTCTTACTCAGTTATTTATTCTATCATCTATTTATATCAGTAAAGATTTGTGTGTGTTTGACATATTTTTTTCTGTTTCCATGTAAAATTGCATTACGAGATTTTTTTTTTTCCGTGTTACTATCATGGCCTTTAAAACCATCGTTTTGATGGTTGCATCTATTTTGAGATATTTTCCATTATTAATGTTGAACTCTTATAAATCATGCTGCAGCAATGTTTTTGAAACAATGTTCTGTGATTCTATTTCAGCTCTGGCATGATTTCCAGAAGACAGAAATATAGTAAATATATTTAGGAGATATGTATGTATATATAGATGGATAGATGGATAGATGGATGGATGGATGGTTGGTTGCTAGTCTGTTACTCTTCTTCCCTCCCTTTGAACAGTGTTCTTGAACTTAACCTATGCAGATCTCAAGTCTAAGTTAAATGTTGAGAAGCTTGAGAACTTGCTGGAAATCAGGCTTTGACTTTGTGTGAACCACAACTACTTTGTAACAATAAACTACGCTTCTTAGAACAAGTAAGATTTTGTACTATTTAGAAGCTATTTTTCAATCTCTACATGGAAAATGTTTGGACGTTTTAACAGCTTTGGTAATTTTTCACATGGCTTTATCATTTTCTCAGCTCACCTTGTAGATACGAAGAGTTTTAAATTCCTAGCGTGTTTTTAGGGCACTAAATATCATCCTATCTCCCAGTTTAGTCCCTGGCAAGGAAAGGCTGGCCATTTAATAATAAAGAGAGTAAAGGACATTTGGAATGTTACTTTCCCTGATAATGGCTGCTGGAAAAAAACAAAACAGAAACAGTTGCAATGTAGCTGAGGGAAGAGAAAGGAGATGAGTATATTTTTTTTTATCACTTTAAGATTTAGGAAAATAACCACTGCAGAGATTTGGTTCCCAGGAAAGAGATAAGAGAGCTAAGAGGGGTGGTAATTAAAGGAAAAGTCAGAACAATCCCATCCTTTGTCCCACAGTGTCCTTCTGACCATTCTCGTTCCCATGTAGAACAGGCAGTTCCTTACATTCCAGTGGCCACCTGGCCATTCATGCATTCATCCCATTCATTCACTTGCCTGTTGTGCTATTAGAGAAAAAGCTAAATAACAAGACTGCATGACAAGTGTTCTAACAGGAGGCACGGAGAGAGTGCTAAGGGCTCACAGAGGATAGGTAGAGAATAAATCAGAGAAACCCAGGATGTAGCTGAGTTAGCTCTTCAAAAGAAGAAGGATCAGGGCGTAGTTGAGAAACCACTAATAGTTCAGGGAATGGCAGGAAGTGAAGTTAGGAAGCTCAAGTGTGGCTATGTATTGAAGATCCTATATGTGCCAGGGGAAGGAAGCAAACTTTATCTCATAGAGAGAAACAGTGGTGAGCTTTAGGCAAAGGATGGTGATCTCACAGTAATGATTTCCATCCTCTCTCCTGCTCCAATCTCCTCATCCCCACTATGGAGGGCAATTTGGCAATATTTACCAAAATTACAAATGCACATGTATTTTGTGCCAGTTGTTCCACTTTGGGGAATTTATCCTACGACACTTGCACCCATATAAAATAGAATTGTTTGTATTAACAATAGATGGGAAACAAATTAAATGCCCATTAATAGGTAACTGGTTGAATCAAGTATTGTCCAATCATACAATGGAAAATGTGCCACTATTAAAAAAAAATAAGGAAACTCATCATGTACTGATACAGAAAATTCTTTAAGATACTGTTTTTAAAAAAGCAAGGCACATAAATGTATATATAATATGCCACATTTTTTAAAAGGGTGAAAATAAGAAGTATATATTTTGGGGGCACCTGTTGTTTCAGTAAATTTAGCATCTGCCTTTAGCTTTGTCCATGACCTCAAGGTCTTGGGATCAAGCCCTGAGTCTGGATCCTGCTCTGTGGAAGTTTGCTTTTCTCCCTCTCCCCCCCACCCATCCCCACTCATATTCTCTCCCTTACTTTTTCTCTCAAATAAAACCTTTTTTAAAAAGTGTGTATTTGGGGTTTTTTAAAAAGATGTATTTATTTATTTGAGGGGGAGGGGTAGAGGGAGAGAATCTTCAAGCAGACTCCCCACTGAATGCACAGCCCAACATGGGGCTTATCTCAGCATCATGATCTGAGCCGAAACCAAGAGTTGGACACTTAACTGTTGAGCCACCCAGGAGCCCCAGAATAAGAAGAATATATTCTTTGCTCATATTTCCATAAAGAGACTCTCTAAGGATAAATGGAAAAGTAATGAGAGGCTACTAAAGGGGGTGGGGCACATGGCTACAGACATGGGAGACTTTCCACTGTATACTTTTTTGTGGACTTTAAGCATGTGAATGTATTGGAAATTAAATATTATTGAACAAAAGAGAGAGAGAAAAGCAGTTCTCTTTCACTCCCTTTTCCTCTGCAGGCCTCATTCTTGCTTTTCTCCATGACAGGACTTTCTTTTAGTTAGATCTGTGGTTGCAGGGCTTCCAGGGGTTAAAGGAGAAATTACAAATCTTCTTTTAGTCCATGGCACAGGGAGACCTATGGCTGGCATCTAGGCTGAATTTCCTTCTTGGATTTTAAGTGGCAAAGGCTAGGAGGTGAAGAGGGAAAGGAGAGAAAGGTGCCTTTTACTTGCTTGTTCCTCCCTGCTGCTAGTGTTGAAGCTGCTGGGTGCTTGCCATGGAAACCGGTTTGGGGGAGAAGCTGGGAAACTAGCTTCTGAGTTCCTGCCATGGGCCAGTGGGGAGATAAAACCAGTTGAGAACTACAAGCATCACTGTTTAAAAGGAAAACAAGTGAGACATTCCTAGAGCAGTGAGAGAGAAGGACAGGACGTACCTACAGTGACAAAGTGGCCAAAAGGTTCCAGGTCATCTGGGATATGCTGTTGGGTTGCAGTTTTGCAGCCTACTGGTCTACTGCAGCCTCACAGAAGGCTGGTCCATAAAACTCCCACCTACCTAAGAGCCCTCCCACCACTAACCCTCACCTCGCTGGTCTGGTATGAAGATATGGCCATGATATTGGGATAGATGACAGAATCCATAGAAAATTAATACTAAGTCTCTGATGTCCCTCCAAAGCCTCCGGAAGCAGTTCCCAGAAAAGACAGAGGCAAAGGTTTGGGTAAAACACAGCCTCATGTTCTCCATGCCCCTAAAGGAGTGGTGCTAAGCTGATTCTCTTGCCTTGTTAATCACATTCATCTCTGATCCCAAGAACATCAAGCCCACAATGGGTATGCACTGGCCATCTGGCAGCTGTTATCCCTAAAATTTTAAACAAACAGTTGAATATCCTAGAGACTGGATATGGGAGATACTGTAGGGGATCAGAGCAGAACAGTCAGCAGGATAGGGTGGGCAGAGTGACCCCTTTTCCCCATATTCTAAGTTCATAGGGAAAAGGAAGCAGGCTGGGCCTCACTTTAACCAAGATGCTATAAAGACTATGCCTACTCTATACCATTAGAGGATATAGCAAATGTACACATGCTTGGGGCCACATGGAATGATGAATAATGGTCAAGGTCACAATGGATGACTGCCCGACTCACAGCTCCCCTTTCTTTGGGGTATGCCCTAATACTTGGGGGTGAGTCCCCAACAGTCATTATATTTTGGCCTGCTTCATTGGCAGCAGGTTCAAGAGGTTTGCAACTCCTCCAGCTGAGGTTCCTAGGGTTGTCCTGGTCTCTGCACTTTCTGAGACTTAGTTGTTAATTTTCTTGGGTTCTGTCATTTCTCCCAGTATCTTTCCAATCTCTTGCTCCTCAGCCTTTCATTCGCTGATTTAAATGCCCCAGTCATTGTAGAGCATTTGGAATGCATCTTGTTTTCAGAGGTCTGGGGTAATGAGTGGACGGTGATGACAATATTCCACACCCTTGTCCAAATCAACATAATTTTTCTCTTGAATCACTACAGCCAACCCTCTAGAAGATCCCACTGCTTCTACTCCTGCTTTACTCTATTTATTCTCTAGAAAGTACACACTGACATTTTAACCAGATGAGTCACTCCTCTGACTAAAACTCTTTGGTGGCTTTCCAATGTTCTAAAAATAAAAGTTAAAATTTGCAGTTCAGTCCTTCCTGCAGTTCCTTGCCCAAACTCCTCCTGTGTCAGCACCGACACATATGCCAGTCCTCACCTGGAGCCCTTTTCTCCCTACTCTGCCTCATCAGTGGCCTTACCTGTCTCTAAATTATTATCATTTTTTTTTAAAGATTTTATTTATTTGACAGAGAGAAACACAGCCAGAGAGGGAACACAAGCAGGGGGAGTAATAGAGGGAGAAGCAGGCTTCCCGCCGAACAGGGAGCCCAATGTGGGACTCGATCCCAGGTCTCCGGGATCATGACCTGAGCTGAAGGCAGTCGCTTAACCAACTGAGCCACCCAGGCTAAACTATTATCATGTTTTTAAATTTAATAGCATCTACTCTTTTCCTTCATAGCCCTTATTAGAGCTTATAATCACATATTCATTTTGGTGACTTTTGGGTAATGTCTGTCTCCCCCTCAAGACTCTAAGTGCCCTAGGGGTGGGGACTACCTCCATTTTGCGCCCTGCAATAGCCACAGGGCCTAGCACCGAAACTGGCATACAGCAGGTACCCAAATACTTGATGGATGATTAAACAGGAAGAGATTGGCCTGGCTAGAGACGGTTGAGACGTAAGATAAGAACCTGAGTTTGTATGCTAATGATAGAAAAGGAACAAGGTAGATTTATTTTCAAGAGAAAAATCAGCAGAACTTGATGACAGGTGGTAGGAAGGAGATAATGCTTTATTAGCTGAACATGCTACCTGAGTCAGAAAGAAAGGAGTTGAAGACAACCAAATTTTCAAGCTGGTTAGGTTTGCAAGAATATGATATTTATGTTGGTTTTAGACATATCAGTGGGAGATGACCATGGGACATTAATGCAGAATTTTTCGGAAAGTTGCAGGGTGAAGCTGGAGCTCAGTGGGCCAAGAGCATAAAAGAGAACCTGAGCGCAAGTTGTTCACAGAAGTGTAGTGAGAAAGATTTCCCTCACTTAATGTTTATTTTCTTTTAACAAAATTTTTTATTTTTAAGTACCCTCTGCACCCAGCATGGGGCTTGAACCCACAACCCTGAGATCAAAAGTCACACTCTCCACTGACTGAGCCAGCCAGGTGCCCCTACCTCATTTTAAAATAAGATTTTCATATCAAGAGGATGGGTCGGGGGCATGCCTCATGCACTGGTAATGAGTAGTGCCCATATCTTTGGTACATGAAGAAAAAGAAATCCAGAGAAGCTCAAGGTCACAAAGCAAGTCAGTGACAACACAGCCTCACACCCACTTTCCTGACTTGGTCCGGTTTTCTTTGCATCATAATTCAGAAACCTCCTGAATTTCCAAACATGCCTGCTTTACAGTGGACACTCAATACCATTTCCTGATAGTTGATGCAGACAAACAAAAGGCAGGAATTTCATATCCTTGGTTTATTAACGATATCAACAAACGGTTAGGCTGTGTATGAATTACAGCGAGTAGAAATCCAGTTCAGAACACGAGTTGTACATGAACAGAACATCTCTATTTAGACTCTTGCTCCTTTTATGTTAATCCAACAGAAGCTCTAAAGCCTTGGCAGAGAAAGTCAATCACAGCCTCATTTAAGTGGAAAATACCTGCCTTCCACTCTTCTGCTATGTCTTGAACCTCGTCTCTACCTTGTAAGCAAACTTTTAACTTTTTTCCCTTTATTAATAAAAAAGAACTTCTTCCCTCCCATTTCATTCAGAAGGAATGCTCTTCAGTGTGTTCAAAGCTTCCCCCTACAACAGCAGGGGGTTTTTAGATACTGCTATAAGTTGCAAAGTGCTTTCATGACATCCCATACTTTCTCCACTCTTTCCTCGCAAATAAATAAATAAATGGGTATTTGGACAATGATGACAGCAGAGTGTCAGGGTCACTAAAACAGATATGCAATCTAAGGAGATGGAATGGGGAAAGTGGAGAAAAAAATAAGTGAAAAACCAGGAGCATGTAAGATCATTGAGCTCAACTTTGGAAACTCAGCATTTTCCATCCTTTGGTCCTCTACTAATATGAAACAGGCAGGACAGTAATGACAGTGCATCTCTCCTCCAGTGTCGTGACTTAAGAGTAAGGAGCCAGATGTGTAACATATACCAAAACTGGACACAGAGCTCAACATTTTTTTTTTTTTTTTAACAAACCCCTGAGTCTGAATCTGAGGCCTAACCCTTAGTAAGACTTGAGTTGTGCGGGGCCATTCCCAAAGCTCCTTGAAGGACAATGGAGCTCCTAGTTAGCCCCTCAAAACCGGGCTGGGCTAGAGGACCTGACTCTCAGAGCCTCCCCCGTGACCTGAAAGGAGAAGAGCCTCAGTGTCGTCTTCCGGCCTGATCCTAAGTCTGAGGCCGAGAGACCAACACCGTGGGTCACTTGCTCCCTGCTCCCTCTGGCCCAGGCGAAGCCTCAGCTCTGGCCATTACCCTACTGCCCCTTCCACTTCCTGTGAGACTCCTGGCTGCGTCCAGCTCAGCCACTCATCAGTTTTCACCGACCACATGCTACTTTCTGTTCAGCTTCTTGGGGCAGCGTCCACACCAAGTTTTTTCTACTAGCAACCAATCATGAAAAGACAAGAATAAAAGAAGTCAGACTCAGGAAAAAACGTGCTGTGGGCTCTTGTTCACAGAGCTGCCAGGCTTCAAACAGCGACCCTGACCAGTGTTCCAGGTAGGGGTCAGGGCTACGGCAATGTAAAGAACACCACAAACATATTCATGGTCCCATTAAAACGCACATTTAAGAAAAGGTATGTGTGTGTTAAAATCAGTAATATGAAAAGAATGACTGAACATACGGATATCACCAGGCTACAGACTTCAGTGCTTAACAGGCATAAAGGCTCTTGTTATCCCAAGAGCACGGGAACATGCACACTCACACTCATACCCACAAATGGCCAAGCCCCCACCTTTACTTTAACAAAAGAAACTAAGGCAAGAGTTCAGCCACCAGGGAGGGTCCCAGCTCTGCTGGAGGAAGGGGAAGAGAATGGAGTGGGGCCATACTTTCACTCAGAACCAAGATGACCGTCTAACAGAGGACACAGTGGCAAAAGACCCACAAATAAGATGGTGGATGGAGTTTCTGTCTGCAGCTTAGGATGGCACTGGGGACTTGCCTGAGCTTGAAAGATCATGTCTGCACCAGAACTAGGTTGACTAAAAGAGATCTTATCATGTGAGAGGAGGCCAACAGCTCCTCTGATGGAATAAATGCCCTCGAAGCAACTGGGCTGCAGCCTCACTTCTGCCTGATGGAAGGCTATGAAGGGGTCTGGCTTAAGTATCAGTTCTGTTTCTTTGCTTCAAGCCCACCAGGGTAAAGACAATCAGTCTGTGAGATCATCGATGCCTAGACTATTTCAAACAAGGAGGTCACGGTGGCCTCCTTGGTGTCTCTGAGGATTCCAGGTAAGAACGCTAAGAACAGCCTCAAAAAGACCTACCATAAGCTGGACAGGATGCCCACTATGCAGTCCGATTCTCTGCTGCTTCTCCTCAGGGCCTAGTCTGACTCTATTCTAGGAGAGAGAGAGAAAACTCCATCCTCCTATTTCAGCAGCAAAGGAGAAGTCAGTTGGTTGCAAAGGGCCAGACTCAGAAGCTCCAGAACTGAAACAAAATAAAACTAGAAATGATACTTGAAAAGCAGCTAAAACCAGATCTGGTCCAAATAGAGAAGGCCACGGATGTCAGAAGAATTGGGTCTCACCGTCCATTCCCCTGAGAGAGGCACTAGAAGCTTCACATAAGGACTCATGTGTCAGTTCTGATGGAAATACCCGGTACCTACAAACCATCACAACAGATTGGGCCCCACCAACCTAACAAAGGTGGATTTACATGGACGTTAGACAAGTCATTAACAAAAATAATGATAATGATAATAATTAAAGGGAAAAAAAAACCCTAGTGAGGAAAGTCCTTAAAAGGGTGGCTCAGTTCTGCATTACGTGTGACCCTGGCCCCTGGACAGAGGGCTTAGTGTGCTTTCTTCAGGTGGCCTCCAGGACGGTGGCCTCTAGGGCCAAGGCTTCCGTGGGTTCCTCCTCGTAGTCTGACATGTAAGACTCCAGGTTCTGTTTGGTCAGCAGTTCCCGCCGGGCCTGCAGCCGCTCACACCGGGGACAGCTTCCAGACTTGAAACAAGCTTTGTGGTAACACGCTTTACACTCTGTTCAGGTTGGGAAGAGGACAGAGAACAACTTGTATTATGTCACACCGGAAGTAAGTCACAGCCACAGCCCTTTCTTGCCACCAAGGCTAGGTGCACCCAGCCTGAAAACAGGGAGTTGCTGAGTCAAACTCCACTCCTGTTAACAGGGAAGGCTGAGGGAAATAAATCAGCCTTGGGTTCAGTCTTGTTTGCCCACTCAACAGCTGGCACTGGCCCTTACCTTCACAGGTTCGGCACTTATGGAGCTCAAAAGGAAAGATGATGTCATCCTCATTCTGACAGAACTCACAGATGAAGCCCTTGGCTTGGCAGAGCTGGGAGGAAAGGGACAGGCAGCAAAATCAGGGGCAGCAGCCCAGGAATCAGCACCAGGGGATGAACACAAGTGAGGAAAGGGACAAAATATAAATAAGACTTGAATGGGCTCTCAAGGGTTCTCGGGCCTTCTGGGAAGAGAGCCAGCCGGACATGAGAACCTGAGAGCCAAACTGGGGCCAGGACTAGCAGCCTGAGAATAGAGCTTTAGGGTAGCTACAGGAGACTTTGAGAAACTCCAAGCACAAGAGTGGTTAGAGATGTGGAGATGAAAAGGAAGGAAGGGTGCCACAGAGGGCTTCCTAAAGTCAAAATTCCAGTGTGGGTGATGATTCTATTTTGAAATAGAAACCATAGCCAGTTAAGATAAAATGTGAAGACGAGAGCATTTCTCCAAAATAACACACAGCCGTGAGTCAGGTTAGAGTGAAGTCTGATTCCCCCTGCCACACAGGATCTCTGCGTATGCCCTGTTCAAGTTCTAATATTGGGACTGTCACAGGAACATAAACCGAGCATATTCTAAGATGCGAAATTCTAAAAATGGAACTTCTGAATTTCTGGCACATTGAGTATATCAAGGACAATAATAACCTGCATCTATAGAATGAGGCATACAAAATGCCTTCACGTAAACTATTTCACCAATTCTCAAAAATCCTCAGAGGAAAGAACAAGAAGTATTATTATCTTTGTTTTAGAGACAGGAAAATTGAGACTTACTGCAGAGGGAGCAAAGTATTTCCTTTGGCCACAGCAATTGAAAACGATAGAGCAGAGACCCTCTCCAAATTCTAGCTCTGGGCTCTCCTTCCACATCAGATTGATTCTATAGTGAAGGCCTGCTCAGTCCTGCCCGTTACCTAGGGGCTATGTCAGCACCACATCCTCTTTGAATTCCAGGTTCTTCATATCTGGATGATTTAGCCCTTCACCAACCCACAGAATAGCAATCCTGCCCAATTTCTGTCACAGTGCTGACAGGCCATGTCAACTTCTTAGAACTGCACAGAAAGAACCTGGGTCCACCCCACTCTCCACATCCCTAAGCAAGAGCCCAGTTCCGTGCTGAATGGAGACCATCTCACCATGCATCGCTCTACGTGGGCAGCCCCTGCCTTGGTGAGCTCAGCAAGCCGGGGCCCCAACTCCCCCTTCCTGGTTGCAGTCAAGTCATTCAGTGAGTACAGGTGGAGATCCTCAGTCAGGTGGCCTGGAACAGTGTCAAAGGAATCCAGGAGCCTACAGGAAGTGAGGGGAAGTAATCAGGCACAGCAAATGAACATTGTGTGTGGCTTGTCAAAACAGAAGGACCTCTATTCAGAAGCAGGGCAGGGAAGAGAAGGGTCACAGGCAGAGCCAATGAGGGTGGGCAACACTCAGCCAGCCTAGGTGTTCCAGACCACCCCAGACCCTCCACACTACTAGGTGTCTGGATAGGAGAAGGGACTTTTATGCCCTTCTGCACGGTGATTCATGGCAGCTTGCAAAGAGTGGTCGGTCTCCCTTCCAGAGAGAAAAATAGAGACACAGTTCCTGCTATAGGCTTTTCGTTTACCATTTCTGGAGTGTTCTGCAAATCTCTCTACTTTCCCTCTTCACATATTAAGGGACAACTGCTGGGCATGTCTCTTTCAGAGACATTAACCAGCAAGAGACTTCTGGCCTCCACATAAGACTTACTCTTTGGCCAGTCGGCATGTCTTGAACATGTTCTTCATGTGATACAGCTGGATCCGCAGCAGCTGAAGAGGAAGACGTTGTGGTGGTTGAGTGGGGGGGGGGGGTAAGAGTAGGTATGAAAAGGCGAGAAAACACCGTTAGAATGACCAGGACCTTTAAACTGTGGGGACCCAGAAGCTTTGCATGCAGCAGCCAGATTCCAATGATTCTCTACATCTGTAACTCAACAAGTTGCTTTAAAATGACCTCCCATCAGAGAGGGCCCCCTTCTGCTCGGCTGGGTTCCCAAATCATGTACACAGCTGAGAGCCACAGAGAAATCCAGAATCTGCATTTCCCACCTGCTACCTTCTTCTCCCTTGACTATATATGTTCAGTGCAGGGAAAACTGTTTTTGTCACTGAGTGCCATCAATGGCTTCAGAGTGGCTGTGGTCAGGTCTGAAGCTCTAACAAGGCAGAGCTGTGAGGAAGGGTGGGGACTGAGAACATAGCAGAGGAAGTGTGAGTGAGGAGACGGTTCCAGCTCTGACACGATGACTGAGAGGGGTGCAGGGATCCTGGCAAAGCCTGTCCGAACAGAGGGAGGGGATGAGAGATGAGGAGGGTATTCTGGGATGTTGCCTTTCAAGGCTCTTACCCGGACTTGATTGAGCAGCTTGACCTTCCTATAGAGGGCACTGTTGATGTCCTGCACATTGAAGAGAGGATCGTTCCAGATCTTAATGAGCAGGTCCTTAGAGAAGTTGCTGACAGGGTACTTGCTGAAGTCCCACTTGCGCAGAACCCGGCTGGGGATGACCATCTGGGCATTTTCATGGCAGCACTGACAGAAGTACTTGCCCAAGTACTCACAGTACCGTAGCCGCTTGATATAATCTGGAAAAAACAGAAAGTCAAAGGTCAGATGTGGTTTTACCATCTACAAGCTGGTGAGGCAGCACCCCGTCCCTTTTCAAAGAGCCGGAAAGGATGACCACCCAGCTCCATCCACCTCCGTAGGTGCTCCCAAAGCCAGCAGAAACCCACAGAGTAGGGCCTGTGGTTTTTGTGTCCCCCTCAGAAGGCCACTGAGGAAGGAAACCTTGCCAGAGATGATAAGATACAACTTCCAAGAACCTTCCTCAGTGCACAATGCTGGTAACATGCCCCCAGAAATAACTTCCCTCCAATTGCCAGTGATCTTGCCTGGCCCTACCTTTTGGGTCCAGGACCCTTCTTTCCCTTTCCCAGTTCTGCTCTGTTGCCTCCTCTCACTGTCTCCCTAAGCAGCCCCTCTCCCAAGTGTGTGAGATGGTACAGCCACTGGAGGTGGAATGGGGGTAGGAGAAGACACTCACCAGGATCAGTCCGAATGCCACACCCTGCACAGCGGTAATTCTGCTTGGCCACCGCGATCTTCCTCCTGAAGAGAGGGGAAGGACAGGGCTTTGGCAAGTATTAGCTACGTGAGGCCGCTGAGTTGTCGACGATAACGAGGCAAACATAGGGCTCCTGTTAAGCATGGGCAAAGTGGGAGCTCACATATTGTGTTCTGGAGTTGGACCAGATGTACCCATTGGGAGAACCAATTCAAACTGAGGATTACTAGGTGAGAGTTGAGGGGTGGGCAGGGACAGCTGCCAGTAACAAACCATACTATATACAAATGTTAAGAGATGAGAAGTAGGACAGGGGAAAGAACAAGAGAAAAGAAAAGCAACCATCCATCTTAAGAGAGGAAAAACCAGAAAAGCTCACAAAACTACTGGGAAGAAGACAATAGATTTGGAAGGCCAAGTGATAAAAGACTTCATCTCTGATTAGCTCTGGGAAGCAACAGGAAGAGCTACAGGAGAAGTAAGACTTGTGACAAGATGGATAATCTCCTCCCTCTGCCACTGAATGGACAGAACTGTGTGGGAGCTATGGGTGAAGGCAGAGACAAAAAGGTGAGGACACTGCCCCAACAACCCAGAGGAGGTATCCGTTTCCCAAAGGACACAGACACTGGCTACTCACGTCGGGGCTGGATGAACATTAAAAATGATCTGAGGCCGGGGTGGGGCCCACTCCAGGTTGCCACGAACACGAATCCGCAGCTTGTAGATGTCAGCATGCTGCCCGTCATCAGGTGAGATGGGCAGTGAGTCAGGGATGGGCAGGAGCTGCAGAAGAAAAGCACAGGGTGATCTAACAGTCTGGGGAGCACATACTTGATCCTTTGGCCATCAAAGAAACACACTTAATGAAAGATATTTCAAGAACATCTCAGGTAAAGGCTTCAAGGAACACTGGCCCTCAAAACAAACCACTAAGGCACCAGGCTACTAGAAGTGGGGGCCTCGTGTTCCAAGAAGCAAAAGGAACAGAAATGGCATTCCAGTACGGTGGCCCCCATGGCTCATGCTGTCCCTGAACCTACCTCAGGGCCCTTGCTATGCTATACACAACTTGCAGAGCAAAGAAGAATATGCACAGTTCATTTTGTCAGTGTCTCAAAGGCGGTCACAACACAGGACTTCCACCTCTGGATCTAGTAAGCAGTCACATGGAATAAGGAGAATGAAGGAGCCATTATCTTTTATTTTGAATATTGCTAGGGAAAACCCAGACAAGCATATATTCATTCATTCATTCATCATTCATTCATTCGCTCAACACATTTGTAACGACTGGCTTCTATGAGTAAGGAAAGAAATATATCGGCTCATTCTAGATGGGGAGCATGTGACAAAGGAGGAGAGCATCAGAAAGGCTCACAGCCTCCTGGGGTTGGACAGTAGGTGAAGAAAAACAGCTGAAGAGGGGCACCTGGGTGGCTCATTTGGTTAAGCATCTGCCTTGGGCTCAGGTCCTGGGATCGAGTCTCACATCAGGTTCCCTGCTCATTAGGGAGTCTGTTTCTCCCTCTCCCTCTGCCTGCCGCTCTCCCTGTTCATACTCACTCTCTCTTTCTGTCAAATAAATAAAATCTTTAAAAAGAAAAGAAAAAAAGCTGATGCAATCTACCTTCTGAGGGGCATCATGCTCTGGAACCAGCCATTCCAGCTCCGAGGCAGCTGGGAGCTGCATGCCTTCGAACTGCTTCAGGAGTCCCATGGCCACGGCCTCCGCAGATGTAGAGTGAAGGAAGCAGTGAGAGCTGGAAAGGACATTCAGGGAATGCTGAGCGTAGAGAAAAGACAGGAAGACGGGAGCCTTCCCTGTAGGATCTGATATCACACCCTGTGACTTCTGGGCTGAGAATATTGCAGCACCCCCAGTCGGCTTGGCTTCTTTTCTCACCATCTTCAGACACGTAGCAAGGAAAATATATTAATCTTATGGTCTGAAGACTTTGGCTGAAATCCCACTGAGCAGCATTACATGGCACTGCTAGTTAGGGATTCTGTTTCACTTCCCTTCTCAAAGCTTCAGTTTCTTTAACTGCAAAATGGGGGTTATAACACCTCTTTACAAAATCAATGGAATGAAACTGCCTTGCAAATAATAAACGACTACTACTTCCCCTAGCTGGATCTACAATGTGAAACCGGTTCAATTTGATTTCATAATCAGAAATCATGATCACTGTTCTCTCTTTTGGGACCTGATCTTCCGAGGGCCTTTAGTATCATCAGAGTCCGCAGAGAAGAAACGATCCATACTGCAAGCTTTGCCTTCACCGGAGCCCACCCCATTTAAACCAATGATCCTGGGGAGCTTGACATCATCAGGCGGGCCCATCACTTTAACTTTAACCTTGTCTCTTTGTGAATGTGGATGTTTCATCTGTGGCATTTCCCATCCATACGCCAAGAACTGAGTTTGTTTCTCCCATACCCAAGTTTTTATTGGAAGGGGAAAAAAGTACTTACAAGGATTGCGAGGACGTGAAGGATTTGCTGTTTGAGGCTGTGCTCCTTCTGATGTCAGCATCTAAATGGAAACCAGAGATAAGGGGAGCAGGAAATGGGAAGGGAGGAGGTAAGGGATACTAATGGAAACCATTCCAAGCTTTTGCCAGCTCAGCGCTCAGGGTAGCAACTACAAGCTACATTCTATGCAGGACAAGGAGCAGAGACCAAGTGAAGCTCTACACATAATTTATAGTTTGGCTCTGTTCAAGTCACAACGAGGCTGAATTAGTGACGTTATGCACAGCATGGAGACGGTCAAAATGGCTACAAATCCAGGTGGGAACACAAACTCAGATTTGGTGCAAAACAGTGAATGAGAAAAGGAAGCAACCTAAGGCACACAGGGACACACCCTCTATTAAGCAGAAACACAAAAAAATTACTTCAATCTCTCCCTCGTTCTCTAAATTCCAAGCCCTCTTACATGATAAACTCTCAAGGTAAGAACTCTGTCTAGCTCTTTTTTATATCAAAATCAGACTTAACACAGAACTTGGATCACAGAGGTAACTCCTTAAATGTTAGGGAGAACTAGAGCTTTGCTCCTAACGTCTGACTGCTATTGCTACTGCTTCCGAATGTGCAAAGTCTGCTATATTCTTATAAGAGCTTCACAGAAGGATTTCCTTTCTGTCTGGTGGAATGGGAAAGAACAGAACTTCTCTATGACTTGGCAGCTTCCTGGAGATGCCTGGTAACCAAAAAATGTTCATGAAGACACTCAACACGATCTTTTCTACAGAACTCTAAGGCATAATGGCAGGAAAGTATAACAGACTTTCCAAAGCCTATTTCTGCTAAAGGAGTTTGAGGAGGATTCCTAATAATGATATGCCTGAACCTCGAGAGACCTCGTCTTCCCAAATATGTCTGATGGGGAAAATGTGAAATAGAGCACACATGTTTGAGAAAGGCAGATAGAGTGTATTCAAGTCATGAAAACAAGACTGTTGTGGTCAGTCTCATCTCCCATTTCCTTTGATGCCCACTGAAAAGACATTCCTTTCCTAATTAAAGCTTCACAATGATCAATTTCCTGCATTTGCGCCCCTCAACAGAGCTTTAGTCATCACTGGGCAATCAGCCATAAGTAGCTCAACTGTTCTTCACGCTTCCTCTGTATATACATTTTTGTATGTGCCACTTGATCATAAAATCTCCTTGTGAGGAAATGAGAGCATGTCTAATTCTTCTGCTTGGCCCCAAATACTTAATACAAGGCTCTGTATATAATCCCTGTATAGTTAAATAATATTCCTAACAGATCAATGTTTTCAAAGCTATATACGCAAAAGAACAGAATTGCTATCTGTCAATGAATTTTCATATGCTCTCTGAGCACAGAAAAACTTAAGACAGCCACAAAATTTTTGGCTAGTAAATAATGAATTCTATTTTATTTAACAAAGAAGTTCATGTATATCATATTTTCTGTCCGAATCTGTACCACCAAAATCCAGATCTCAATACACTGCTAGTTGCCTATTCTATTCTAAATATTAATAGTGAAGAAAAAAAAATTCTAGGCAATAGTAGACCTTCACAGGCCATTTGGTTTGTAGCATTTATATGAATAATGCTTACACTGCCTTGGATTTGTACCTAAGTTTTGTCTTGCTCTTATAACCCTGACTGTTTTGTACATAAGAGGTTTTCAGAAAATATTTCCTAAATAAATGATTAACTGGCTAAAAGCAAAAAGCAAATCCAGCCTGTTGGGAGTGATAGGAAAAAAAATGAGAGAAAATCTTAGACAGATATCCTTGAATAAAGAGCTAAACAATATTGCTACTGTAGGCCCTGGCTATTAAAGAAAATCCTGCACATCAGAGAGAAGTGGTGATAATTCATGGTTGCTAAGGAAACCATTGCTTTCAAAAAACTATTTAGTAGTTCTTCAATCTCACAGAGAAGTCATTTTTTTCTTTGAGAGGGAAAAAAAATCATTCTCTGCTCTTTGGCAAACATAGTCCAGTCATACTTTACCATGTTTCCTTTTTTTACCAGAGGTTCGATGACTTCCTACCTAATCATGAACACTTCCAAGAATGTGGGAGACCACACAGGTTTGGCTGTGACGATCTCACCCTGCGAGAGGAGAGGGAGAAGCAGCGCCTGATATTGAAAGGGACATGCCAACTGACACTGGCCAAGGACCGCAAAAGTCCTGTGGGCACTGGGCCTCTGCTCTGCCAAGTCTCTGATCAGTTCAAGCACATAATTAAGTTAATATGGTTGGAACACTAGTCAAAGATCTGGATGAAATAAGGAGTAAAGAGAGAAGGAGGCCATTCAATTGGACTGAAGGTAACACAATTATGAAATTTTTAATTGATTCTTTAGAAAGGATCTTTTCCTAAGAGAACTGATTTCAAATGCTTCTGATGCTTTAATAAGGTTATTACTGACTGAAAAAAATTCAAAAATATTAAAAAAACAAAAACAATTTAATAATGACAATGCTAAAGAATTTTTGCATGCCCAGACTCTGGTATTGGGATGATCAGGGAAGAACTGGTTAAATTTTGGTACCACGGCAAAATCTGCAAATTTTTAAACAAAGTGAAGCACAGGAAGAGATCTGAGTTCAGAATTTACTGGCTAGTTTGACACTGGTTTCCTTCCTGCTTTCCTTCTAGCAGGTAAGGTGATAACCAATGCATCTAGAGATCTAACTCCACTGAATTTTCTGTAACTGCTGACTAGAGAGGAAACATTTTTAAATGGAGAATCACAATTACTCTGCTTTTTAAAAAAGAAAAAAAATATGTAAAAGGGCAATGTGGGGAGAAGTAACTGATTACCTTGAACTGGACATAATTTAGAAACTTGTCAGAAAACATGTTTTATGAACATCTGTCTTTGTATATTATGCCGGTTATCGATTTATTGCCTTTCAGCTCCCAGCTGCCCTTCTTTTCGTCTAATCCATGATGATGGAGCCGGGCTCACAAACAGTGGCCCTCTGTCAAATGGCACCGTGTTAAGCTTTGTCAGGAGTCAGCACTGCAGGGACACTGGGGGAGGAAGCAGTTTCTCCTGCTGAGTCTGGTGTGCTCCTCTAGGCAGACTCCTGTATGTAGGACATGTGACTTTGCCCTGGGGAAGCACAACCTCCATGGAGGTGGCCTTCCAGGAAGTGTCACCAGTGGTACTTTTCATGAACAGCTTCCCCCGGCACCTTCCTGGAAAGCTTTGGGCCAGTGTCACAGGCCTGCCACCTCCCATGAACTCCCCCAGCATCTCTTGAGTTCTGACATCTCAGCACCTCCCTAGTGGCAGCCTCCGCCAGCTCCCCACGGAAAGGTTTCCAGACGCTGTTGGCATGGTACCGCTCATGGACAGCATCCCCAGGCCTCTCTTAGTGCAGCTCTGTAGCCTTAGAGAATGTATCCACCTCTAGTGAGCCAGGAGGTCTGGATCTCAGCCTTGGGGATGTGGGCATCTTCTATATGTATTCTTTTCTGGGTGCTCTACCCCAGCCCCAGGGATACTGACAGCTACCTAGATCTGCTATTCCTTTTTTTTTCAAGTAATTTTTTAAAAAGATTTTATTTATTTATTTGACAGAGAGAGAGATCATAAGTAGGCAGAGAGAGAGGAGGAAGCAGGCTCCCTGCCAAACAGAAAGCCCAGTGCGGGCCTCGATCCCAGGACCCCGAGATCATGACCTGAGCCGAAAGCAGAGGCTTTAACCCTCTGAGCCACTCAGGCGCCCTGATCTGCTATTCCTGTAGAGTTCTTTTCACTCCTTATGAGCCAGTCTCCCATTACTTCCGTCTTTCATGACAGCTAATAATTCTTTATTTTAAACTTTCCCTATTCAAATTACTCTGTGGTTTCTGTTTCCTGATTGGACCACGACTAGATACATGCATGTGAAAATTCTAGAAGAATCAACAAAGGAAGAGAAAGAAGAATTGATAACACTGTGATAAAAAGGGAAGGAGGGTGGAGAACCAAACCCTAAAGTTCCAGAAGCTGAGAAGACTGTCTGGGATTGGGAGTTTATGATCCAGTAGAATGATCTCATACTAGTTTGGCAGATACCGTCAGAAGGAATTGATGAAATAAAAGAAGCCAGAAGCAAAAGATCACATACTGTGTGATCCATTTATATGAAATGTCCAGAAAAGGCAAATCTATAAGAGACTGAAAGCAGATTAGCAGAGAATTGGGGCCTAGGATGGGAAGAGAAATTAACTGTAAATGGGCACAAGTGATCTTATTGGGATGATGAAAATGTTCTAAAACCAGATTACGGCGATGGTTGCAGAACTTGGTGAATTTACTAAAAATTTCTGAAAGGAGTAGGTGTTGATGAACAGAAAGCTTTCTGTGAATAAGCTTCTGTGATCACAAGGTTTATATCTACTTTATTGCTAGAAGAAAGTAATTTCCCAATCTATTTTCTTCAGAAACACTTCTGTTCCATATGGTCTACTCAGTGAATCAGGATCTAAGAAATGTGATTACATCAAGCAGGTATTCACCATAGATGATGTCCATAATGAGGCTTAAGCACTTACATTTTTCCAAGGGTGTTACAGATTTTTAATGACCTTCCTCTGATAGTATCCTCAGAGATTCTTCAATAGCATGAATCACTTCAGATGATCACAAAGCTACATATCTGGGGCGCCTGGGTGGCTCAGTTGGTTAAGCAACTGCTTTCAGCTCAGGTCATGATCCTGGAGACCCAGGATCGAGCCCCACATCAGGCTTCCTGCTCGGCGGGAAGCCTGCTTCTCCCTCTCTCAGTTCCTCTGCTTGTGTTCCCTCTCTGGCTGTGTTTCTCTCTATCTATAAAAAAAAAAGAAAAAAAAAAGCTACATATCTGTAAACCTCTGGATATAATCAGAAAACTGTTAATGAGAAGTATAATGACACTTTTTAGAAAGAATTTTGAACTGTTAATAAACCAGAAACGGATGAAAAGGAACAGAAAGCGATAAAGAAGCCTAGAGTAAAGAAAGATGAAATGTAAATGATACTTTCATAAATACTTTCATAAATCCATCCATATGTAGAAAGATGGTAAAACAAGCGACTACTTTTGCGAGAATTTGTTCTGACTGCTTTCCCTGTAACTCCCGTAACATGCTAGGATTATGGATACAAGAAAAAGTAGCTTTTTCTTTTTTAAAGATTTTTTATTTTATTTTTTATTTATTTGACAGAGAGAGAGAGAGAGAGATCACAAGTAGGCAGAGAGGCAGGCAGAGAGAGAGGAGGAAGCAGGCTCCCCGCTGAGCGGAGAGCCCGATGTGGGCCTCGATCCCAGGACCCTGAGATCATGACCTGAGCTGAAGGCAGAGGCTTTAACCCGCTGAGCCACCCAGGCACCCAAAATGTAGCTTTTTAGTTGAAAAATGTTTCATATATGTAAAATGTACAAATGTACAAAAATGTATAAAAAACTTTAAAGCTCCCAAAATGAGGGAAGAAAAGATGCCAGGAAGACCAAACCAAAGTCTGCTTTATGGTTAAAACGGACAGAATGTGCTGTGACAAATGGCTGGCAGTCAGTCAATTACCCGCAAAAGGACTGTTGTTGTAAATATGTAAGAAACCAGTTAGAAAAGTGATGGAGGGGCACCTGGTGGCTCAGCTGGTTAAGCGACTGACTTCAGCTCAGGTCATGATCCCGGAGTCCCGGGATCGAGCCCCACATCGGGCTCCCTGCACAGCGGGAAGCCTGCTTCTCCCTTTCTCACTCCCCTTGCTTGTGTTCCCCCTCTAGCTGTGTTTCTCTCTGTTGGAAATAAATAAAATTAAAAAAAAAAAAGAAAGAAAGAAAAGTGATGGAATAATTACTTCTCAAGCAAGGGAAGACAATGTTAGAATAAATTACAACTCTTCGGGAACACAGAAGAAGGAACCTAAATACTTTTATTTCTTCAAATCTTCACCTAACCTTACATAAGTATTTCAAATCCTAGTGGTGGACACTATTAGCCGTTAATATGAACTGTTTAATAAAAAGTCCTGAGTTTTGCTGGTGTGTGTTTGAAAGCCACTTTGAGTTGAAAACTGCTCCTTTCATTTAACCCCACCTACAGAAAGCCTACCGGTTTGAATCATAAAGCAATTACTAAGGCCAAACATTGGCAGCAGTAACTCCTAATTGTATACAAAATATCGAGACAGCTGTCTGCAAACTGACTCTGCAAATTCAAAACTCTAAAGACTATGCTTTCATATGAGAATCAGACTTGTGCTGTCTGAACACGCAGTTGTGGCTTAGCTATTGGTTTGAACTAAAATCTCTTCACCCGACCATTGCTTTCTAAATTGTCTACTACCTCCATCAGCCATGATGACCACTCAGTCTATAACTATCACTGTAGGGAAGGATCAACGAAGACAATCTCAGTGAGAATTGTTGGGGGTCACATGGACAAGAACATGAATATCTGAAATGTTCTTTGCTGGCTCAAGTCTGGTTTTCCCCAACTACTTCTCTAAAACTTTCAGACAGGTGTCACAAGATAAAGAATGTACAGAAGCTGACGCGAACATTCACACACATGCATGTATGAGCACACGCACACTTCCAACACAGGCTACCTGAAAACATCGAGGCCATTGACACTGAGAGTCCGTTCTTTGACATGTGAGTCAGGTTAGATCCTTCGCTACCATCTGTGATAATGATTATAAAAGGGGGCCCTTTAGTATTCAGACAGGAGGTAAATCAATGAGAATGACAGTTCTATACCACGTGTTCCAGGAATCAGGATTTGACTTTGCTCCAAAAGATAAACTGCTTTTAGGACACTACATCCACCAGTAGGTGCTCAATATGTCTTGGGGCATAGTTACCGCAGCTTCCCCAAACCAGCCTGGCCTTAAAGACCTCAAAGGTGGTGGTAGTTCTCAACCAGGGGAGATTCTGCACCCTTGTAGATATTTGGGTAGAGGCCTGGGATGAAGCTAAACATTCTACAATGCATTGGACAGTCTGTTACAACAAAGAATTATCTGGCCTAGAGGTTGAGAGACCCTCCCTTAAGGTCTTTTCCTTTAAGGATTTCCATCCTGAGCTGACCAGAGTTGGCTGACTAAACAATTCCTCTGGGGCCACAAATGCAACAACAGTTTCCCATAGGAATTCATTTCATGCCATCGCCTGGCGGACTACCTCAAATTGGGCTCCTTCTGGACTGAAGAGCTTCCCCTGGCTCCCTGCTTTGCTGCAAGGAACATTTAGTAGTCAAGTGGACTGCTCCCCACCCAATGAAGCAGTGCTTTCAATTTACCTTAATATTACCCTCATGGGATTCTGCTGATCTGAGAGACAGGGCAGAACCCTTTCTTTTTTTCTAATTTGGATATCAAGTCAATCACTGACTGTGGTATAAGAAACAATATATAGTTCGACTCTGCCTTGTTCCCAGCACAGAGCTCCTAAAATCTTGGCAATTTCCAGAGTGACAGGAATATCTTTTGTTATTTGTAGTGAGTCCCTTTCTGTTATATCTGGGTTTATGCTACTGAGGTGACACTTGGGAAGCATCCAGACAACTTCAGGATGGGGCTGGTTGCAAGAAGAAAAACCAACCACTAGGTTAGAGGATTCGAATTTTTAGCCTGTTCCCATCACCTAAAAAGGGAGAAGGATTGCAGATTGAATTTGATCACCAGCGGCCAATGATTTAAGCACTCACACCTACCTCTGAAATGAAAGCTTGATAAAACACTGATACGGTGAGGTTAGCGAGAGCTCCCCGGTCAGTGAACACACTAGCCAACCGGCAGTATGGCCTACCCTGAGCGCATGGACACAGAAGCTCCTGCGGTCGGGAAACTTTGGCACCTTGCCCTACGTACCTCTTCATCTGACTGTTCATTTGTATCCTCTACCATAAATAGTAATCTTAGCTATAGTGTTTTCCTGAGTTCTGTAAGTCATTCTAGCAAATTATGGAGCCTGAGGGTCACAGGAAACCCCCCAATTCATAGTTGGCTGGGGAGAAGAGCAGGTAACCTGGTGACCCCATTTGTGCTTAACATCTGTAATGGGAACATCCTGTGGGATTGAGCCCTTACCCTGTGGGGTCTATTCTACCCCAGGAGTTAATGTCAGAATTGAACTGTCAAGATACTCAGTTGGTGTCAGAGAACTGGAGAAATTCTGTTGGAAAACCACAAACAAACCCCCAAAATGGAGTTTTAAGTGGCTATTATGTCATAAACAGAAATCAGATATATTAAAGAGAACAAAGAAGAAAGACTTCCTAGAGACCTGGAAAAATATGTAAAAAAAAAAATATGTAATACAGTAAAAACTGTATTTCTGAATGGGGGAGAAATCCAACTACCACCAGGTTTCAATTACTATTGAAGGTCTGTATAGGTGAAAAGCAAATCACTGCAATTCTCTAGATTGATATAAACAGATCTATAAAAAAAAGTTCTATTCATCATCATCTTACAATGGGGAATGACAAATACAATTAGCCTCTATAAGAAAATAACTTATGGGGGAAAGCTTATGTCCCAGAACTGCTTTTTGGTTTGTTTGTTGCATTGATGGGAACTGGAAGAAATTTATGATTTTCTGGAATGGATTAATCCATTAATCATGGGTTAACCTGATTTAACATACTGCCTTCCCAGATTAGAGCCCCTTCCCTTCTCTATACATATGCTTACAATAAAAACAACGACAGGGTCTGTGATTCTGCTAAGCAAGTTAGCCCTGATAGAATAGAATGATGCTCTACTTTGTAAACTTCATTTTTTTTTCCTGTTTTGCTTCCCTCTCCCCATGACTCTTTTTGTCCTTTTCTCTTAGGATTATAACAAAGCTCCTTTTAAACACTTTGAAACAATTTCGATTGTGGTATGGAACACAAGAGAATAGGATTCTAATTCCAAGCAGGTACAGGCCAGCCATAGGGTGTGAGCAGGAGGAATCAGAGTGAAAATCCAAGAGAAAGGTTCAACTGAGACCCAGTAAGGTGACTCTCACAGCCAGACCACTCTGAAGCACTTCCTTTCAGTGTTCTTTTCTGTTTAAATTCTACTAAAGGGGTTTTGTTTTTAGCAACAGAGGCCGTCTCTTACAATAACTGACAAGGTTCCAAAACGGGCCATACTGAAGATTCCCTATACTTCGCAAAAGCTTCTCAGTCTATGACTTCAAATAGAAAGAAACAGGAAAGGAAAGTGGCTTGAAATAGTGTCACTCCTTACCTTGGATTTCAAATTCATCAACCTCGTCCGCAGAGCCAGAGTCAGAGAACTGTGTCGAATCACGTGAACTAAACTGGGAGCTGCTAGAAGTGACCCGAAAGCCTGCTATGTTTAAAAAAAGAAAGAACGGTAATAAGCAGGACAGAAGGAGGTCACCTACGCTGAGGGTCACAACGAAAGGGACCTGGTATGACTTCAACAGCAAAGGAAACAGAACCTTGGCTGGGAGTGATGCTAGGGGAAATAGAAACTAGCCCTTCTTGCCGGGTGTTCCCCCATATTATTCCCAAAATTTTGAAAGTTTCACAGAAACAGAAGGTACTACTATCTGGGAAGTGACGCTGGAACCAGCAGACTCAGTT
The DNA here is from genome assembly GCA_004023965.1 of Spilogale gracilis. Taxonomy (NCBI): domain Eukaryota; kingdom Metazoa; phylum Chordata; class Mammalia; order Carnivora; family Mephitidae; genus Spilogale; species Spilogale gracilis. The sequence goes on along the minus strand of PITA01004153.1, from coordinate 88,299 downwards.
CTCACACCAGAAACCTACTTTTTTGGAAGATATTTCTGAAGTAGGAAGTGAATGAACTGTAGGACTCTGGGTCTGGTAGGGAAAAAAAAATTAGAACATAAAAAAAAAAAAAACTGACAGCAGAGGAACACTTGGCTTGGTTATAACTCAAAGCGAGACAAGAAAGGACACGTACAAGGCTCCATGTCTTATCCCAAAGCCCTGCGGCAGTGGACATGAGCCCCACTCACTTCCGTGCTCGGTTTCCTGGTACGCGGGGAGCAGGTTTTTGGTGCGGATCTGCTGGCGACGAAGGCGGATCTTCTGCTTCAGTTCCTGGATCTCTCTATCGCTGTCCTCCTCTTCTTCCTCCTCCTCTTCTAGGCACTGGCTCATCATGTTACACTTCATGAGCTCAATGGCGGCAATCAAGGATTCAGAGATGCTGAAGTGTGCATTCTCCTGGGGAAGGAGGCACCAAAGGAGTTGATGAGCGAGGGGCTCGATGTGTTGAGCCCCCACACTGGCTGTAATGCTGGAGAGTAGAGCTTCTAACACATGCATTGCTTTCATTCAAAACATTCAGGGTAAACAAACACTTCTGTGACAAGAAAGGCCAATGGCCAAAAAAACCTGTCCTACCTCCTCTTTGCTCTCAAACCTGCCATGCCTGGCCTTCCTGTCCTACTTTCTACATAAAACTATGAGAGAGAAGTCCAGAATTTAGTATCTTTCCTTGTAGGTCTTTCCTTAAGCCATACCCTTGCAGACAAAGCATTAAGGTAAATGTAATAGCTCGGATAAAGTGCTTTATAAGTTCTAAAATGCTACAGGAACATTATTTATTACATATCTGAGCCTTAGAACTGACCCAGAATACAGAAGTTGACTCTGGAAATAGCTTTTACCTAAGGTTCCATGGTCAAGGAAACAATAACCATGTGGCAAAAATTCAGTACTTCCATGCCCAAGGCTGCTTCTAACACAAAATTAGTAGTATTTTGGACTCAATGAGGAGCAAATATTCCCTGAGAAGTTCTCTAGAGACTGAATTTGTTGAGCTTATCTTTACTCTGAACTTACTTCCACCCATGCTCTTTGCTCATCTTCCAACTGTGTACCCAAAACCTCTTTAGAACAAATGGCCCCACAGCCCCTCAGGCCAGATGTCCTAACTCAAGAGCTCTTCAGTAGTCTCCTAGATTCCTCACCTTTTCCAGGTCTGCACAGCTTCCAAAGTCTTGCTCAGACAGGTAGCTGATGAGGGACTGTCCTTCTGAAGGTCTCCGGAACATTCCCTCCCCAGAGCCCAGGTACTGACCACCCTCTGTGGGAAAACAGAATGTGGATGTGCAAAGCTCTGGCTTGGAAAGCAAATCTCTAACAGATAAGCTTCTTCAGAAGTCTGATGATTTTACCACTAGAGACATGCCCAAGTTCTCCCAAGTAACAGGTTGGAAAGAAGATGTCTACCTTCTAAAGGAATTTCTCTGAATCTCGGAATCCCCAAGCACTAAGCCTCTTGATTAAAGAACAGCATAAATGAAGAGAGCCCAGAGACCTATCCTTTTGCCATCAAAATTTAAAGATGACATACTTTCCCTCCTACCCTCCAAAAAAGGAAACAAAAAAAGAAAACCCTTTGCTGAGAATCAGACAAGGGAACAAACAGCTTCCTCCTGTGGATGATTTCCATGTGGAGCTTATCTCCGGGAAATTCAGCCTCAACGCTCAAAGGCTTCTTTTCAAGGTCCCTATCACCCACCCAGAGAGCCATTCCATCTGGAGCGACAGACATTCATAGTGAAAACACCCACAGCCTAAGAGAGGGTAGGGCTCCCTAAGTCAGAAAGGAGCAAGAGAAATGGCGGGGCTGTGTGATTTCTAGCATGGGGGCTGTAAATGATGAAAGGAAGGGTGATACCGTACGGTGTGTACCCTCCAAGGAGCCAACATGAGCCAGACAGCTCAGAGCTTAGCAGGCACAAGGGGAGGGCAGAGGAAAGACACAACTGTAGCCCTGGCCTTCCTAGTACTCACCATACTCCATGTACAGGGAGCTGGGTGTGCTGACTTCACTGCTTGGGCCAGAGTAGGACAAGGGGCCTCTCAACTTCGACTTATCACTGCAGGATTCTAGTGTCAGCGACCGCCAAGCGCCAGGGAGTAAAAACACACATACGAAGTGAACAACACATACGTTCCCAACTTCGGAGTTTCCACATTTACTGTTCCCATTCCCAATGCCCTCCCAAGTAGGAGAAAGGGGGAACACCAACAGGGAACAGTCCAAGAATGCAGGAAGGAGATGGGGATTCGGTATATTCTAAGAGGAAAAGAGAAAACATGACCCAGAATGCAGCAATACAAAGGTGAAAAAGAATCATATCAAAATGGACTCGTCAGTTTAGTTCTTTTTTCTTCCACCTTATTACCAAATGTTCTAGGAATGCTGGCCAATTTCCATCCTTCTGACAAGAACCAATGTAGAAAATAGTCCTCACATGGCAAAGCAATGATGGGCACACTGAAACTTTTCTGATACCTTGATACTGGGCTTTTAAACAATCTTAGAATGGTTACAGTAGGAAAAACTAGGATACAGCCTCTCTTGAACCTGAAATTTGTCATACCTACATATTTATCCCACTTCTAAATTAGGTGAAAAACAAAATAAAATCCAGTAACTTCCTTAAAAGAAGCATCAAGACAATGCTCGAGAAGCCAAGGACGTTGGCCCTATATCCAAAGGGCTTGGCCACAGGGCTGCATGCCCAGCCTTCCTGGAGAAGGAAGGGAGAGGTTTCAAGAGAAGCCTGGCAAAGTAGGAAGTGGCTGGGTAGTTTTCAAGGAACAATGAGACTTAGGAGTAGAGAAATGGCAGCAGGCAGGGCTCACAGGAAATGATAAACTCTCCAAAGGAAAACACAAAATTCCCAGTGCTACCAAAGGAAGAGCAGGCAGAAAAGCAGGTGGGTGCTTGGAAAATGAGCAGGATGCTCTGAAAAGTGAATGAGCCCATATCCCCCACAGACGGTGCCAGCTTGTCAGCTGCTCCTCTTATTTAAAAAAATGCTACTATGTGGTAAGAGATAACTTTGTGTTTTCCTTGGGTCTCCAAGATTTCTGCTGGTCCTGGCAGTGGGCTCTCCCCCTACTACTGAACTAAAGACAAACCAGCAATCACCATGATGCCTTGGTAAGAACTGTGACTTGGAGGGGAATTTCGAGGTCCCCAGTCAAATTTAGTGCCCAACACCAGCACCCTATTCCTTTACAACACATAAAGGCCATCCAGCCTTTGCCTCCAGAGCTAATACCTCCTGATGCTGCTCCTTCAAATGAGCAGCTAATCTAAGGATCTTCTTAGAGTTCCTCTTTCTTAGATTTCCTCACACTCATTTGAGTCTTCTTACAATTTTCTCAGCTCCTTAAGAATAACAGTGCTCTTCCAAACAGCGGTCCTGTCAGTTCCCTCCTCTTTAATTTCCCCTTCCCAAGCTAACACACTCAGTGGCTTCCCCGCTCTGTCTTCCAGACACATTCTACTACTAATACCTCCATGAACCCAGAACTGAACACAATATTTAATAACACAGAAAACCAAAGGCACACCAAAGGTGACTTAAGTCACTAGAAAAAGGCTGTCCAATGACAGGAATGGGGGTAGGATGGGACTTATAGAGGAAGGAAGATGGGTGAAAGAAAAAGGAAATGGAACTCTGGGAGAGGCAGAAAACATGCATCCACATCCAAGACCACAGAAAGGGGAAAATAAAAAAACACACACACACACACATTCTGGTGTTAATTCAAGGAAAATAAAGTAATCCACAGTAAGTACTCAGTTATTAAAAAAAATTCTGCCACTGATTCATCATGACGCCTTAGACAAGTAGCAGGCTCCAGTTTCACCTTTGGGCAAATCAGGATTGATAAGTCTTCACTCTGCCTCCCAGAAGCTGTTGGGAGACTAACCGAGGCATCTGGAAGACATGGGCAGAAAACGCAGAATGCAAATACCGGTGCCATCTCAGAGACAGGTCCAAGAACCGCAGCAGGATCAGCCAGCCTAGACAGACTTGATTTGACACCAGAATGGGAAAGGAGGTCCTAACTAAGCAAGATAGGCACAGAGGAGGAGGAGGTGGCAGACAGAAAGGACTGGCTCCCAAACCTGCAATGGGATCTTCAACTATAATGGTGATATTCCTGGGGCCTCCTGTTCGTAGACAGACAGGTGCAGAGAAGAGTCCAAACAGAGGAAATGAGAATAGAGTGAGAAAGAGTGTCCGTTTATCTAGCAGAGGTGGGGACTTAACCCCCAGGAGGGAACTCTGGTGCTGAAGTACTCAGCTATTGAACTGAGGTAGCTTCCCACGAGAAGCTACACATGACCCCCTCTCCCTCAGACCTTTTTGCTTAGGTTTTCTCTGGCTCCCCTTTCCAAAGCAGGTTACCGTGGTTTCTGGAATCCACGTGGATTCAAGAATGGGGGCAGGGAGGTTTCCCATGCTCAAAGACCAGGAGCCTGGACACAGCAGACAGTAGGCCTGGAGCAGGAGATGTGAAGTGAGGAGCTAACCCAAGTACTCTTCACATCTAAGAAAGTTTGTGAGAAGACAGGCTTTGATGGGGAGTTTTGCGTTTTTTCCCTAGAGAGTTCCAATAAGGCAAAACACATCTTGTGTAGAAAATGGAAAAAAGTTTGTCACTCAGAAGTTTCAGATGAGGGCATAGGCTCTCACCTTTCCAGAAAGTACAATGAGAAATCAATGGCAGCTCCAGTTACTAAAGGAAATGTTCCTCTTTTAAAAATTTTTTAATATTTTATTTCTGGAGCTTTCCTACCCAGAACTGGCTTTGAGCACAGAGCTCCATGTTACACTTGCTGTTATGGAGGTTCTCCCATAAATGAAGCCCAACCAAAGCCTGCCGGACACTAACAACCCATGACAGAAGATGGCAGGGAGATGGCAAAAGCAACGAGCCCCCGCCGAGTGTGCCCTCTGCTAGCAGCAGGCATTTGCGTGAGGGAGGGCTCAATGGCCAGGGCCTCCTTACCGGGCTGCCTTCCAACCTGAATTAGTGATCCAGCAGTCAGCCCCCACAACCGGTTTCCTCAGACCCATTGTCCCACCCATATATCCTAGTTTTAATGAGGAAACTCCAAGATCATTTTGCCTCTTTCATCCTGGTATTACACCTGACCACACTTCTGAGGAATCACAGAAAGGGGAGGAATTTAATGGGATTATTTTCAAAGCTCCTAAGAATTTCCCCTCTGTCTGAGAGAAACTCAAACTGTGACAAGTCACACTGTCCTCTGATGCTGAGGAACTGCTGAGAGAATCCAGCGAAACATTTACTATGTGGCAATGTATAAGGGAACACACATAAATATTCTCAGAGAGCTCTTCTGGGTATTCCTACTACATGAACTTTCCTCTTTTTACATAAGCCGGACGCCCCACCAAGTCATCAGAAATCTAACCTACAAAGTAGGGCTGGTGACGGTCATTACCTGGGGTTCCTCTGGAGGTAATGTTGGTGTCGGAATGGGAGCGAGTATGGCTCTTCTTTGTTCCACTGGTGGCAGTGAGCACCTGCCCCTCCGAGAAGCTGGACCTGCGAAGGACGCTGGACAGCTGGTTCTGTCCACCCCCCTCCTGCTCGCCTAGGGAGGAGGCAGCAGAATCGGGCTTCTGCGAGCTGCTGGAGGAGAACAAGTTGGAGCTGCTGCTCTCAGCATTGCTGCTGTGACTCTGACAGCTGGCAGTCCGGCCTCGGGGATCCAGGTTGCCGATGGCCAAGTACTCAGGACCCTCGCTGGCATCACTTGGGGTGTCATTCTGGCTGCTGACCCAGGATGCTTCTAGGGGGCTGGTCAGAGTGCTAGAGCTCATCTCATTTGGGGCTGAGGGGGGATCCCCTGCTAATACGGAGACTGCAAGCAGGGGGGCTTGGAAGGTTTGATCCTGTGCTGGTGAGATGTGCTCTCTGCTTTCTTGAGGTTTTTGGGGAGGGCCAGAGAGTGAAAAGGATGTTGATCTTCTTTCTAGGATATAAAAAGAAGAGAAAAAGGTGAGCTGGAAATCTTTGGTACATAGGAAGGGCTTCTCTACAACTAAGGGTCAAACTCCCTATCATTACTGGGTGCCCGGGACACATGGTATCTCCTCAGCCAAGGTACGCCACGTGAAGTAAGCGGAAATTGCTTAGAAGCAGGTAAGCCGGATAAGGTAAGGTAAGAGCCCTCTAAGTGTTAGCTATTATTATTGAAATGCCTTCTTGGCAACGTGGATTAGAAATCCAGAGGCAACTAAAAACATCTCTCTTTATTACCATCATGATTCTGCTGAATTATCTTGGGCTGGTCACTATACAACTTTTTAAGATGTCCACTATCAAGACATGAAATGTGACCAAACTGCACCAACCCACGGCTCTATCTATACCCTCCTGTGTGCACCCACAAAGTCCCCTCCTTTCCAGGGCTGGCCATACATGTCCTGACTACTCCTTCCCGCCCCCATACCTGAGCCGTGGTTGGGTACGGACTGGTGGAGGCTAGAGAAGGACCCAAAGTAGGAATGCTGAGCACAGCTGGTTGAAGGGGTGTATGTGGACCCAGGCAGAGCTGTCAGGCTCTGGCTCTTGGTTACCAGCAGCGGGCTCTCATGCTTCCTGGCAAACTACAAAACAAACACACGCGTCAGAGCTGAGGACAGAGGTCCCCAGAGCCTGCAGCTATGACATACAGCTCTACTGCTCTAGTAGAGCACACAATTTTGAAACCCTGAAGTCCTGTCATACAGCACAGCTTCCGAAACTGGAATCTTAGGTGGGACATCAGGAGTGCTTTATCATAGAGGTGGTACAACGAAATTATTAAGACTATGCGCATAGAGTCAGAAATCAGATCAGTGTTCATATCCAGACCCTGCTACTTACAAACTTAGAGCAAGTGACTTACCTGCACTGTCCCTCGGCTGGCTTCCTTTATAAAATGAGATGTCTACTTTATAGAGCTGTGAGAATTAAATGAGATGATGCATGTATTATGCCTAGTGCCAAGCCTGGCGCACGGGAAGTATTCAATAGGTGGTAACTAAGAATCAAAATTTAAAAACCACAATAGATAGGGGCTCTTTTCTGAAAAGGAGTAGGGGCTGTGAGTCCATTCTAGCTGAGGCACTGATATTAGTGATGGGGTGAGGGAATTGGAGAGTTAACAATAAGCAATATCAAGCAACAATATTTTCTTTATACTTCAGGGACAAAAATGATCCTGTGTCACACCAGGTCATAACAGGTATCACACTGTACAATCCTACTCGTGATTCAATCCTATTCCTCATTCAAAATCATCCTCTCCCCGCCGTGGCTTGTCAAGCCTGCCCTAATGGGAGTGCTTACTCAGATTATGGACTTTTTTTTTTAAGATTTTATTTATTTGATAGAGAGAGAGGAGAGATCACAAGTAGGTAGAGAGGCAGGCAGAGAAAGAAGGGGAAGCAGGCTCTCCACTGAGCAGAGAGCCCGATGTGGAACTCAATCCCAGGACCCTGAGATCACGACCAGAGCCGAAGGCAAGAGGCTCAACCCTTTGAGCCACCCAGGCGCACCTCAGACTATGAATTTTAAAGAGCGATTTAAAAAAAAATAGACACTTCCCTCCTTAAAAAGACCTTATGCTTAGACTTTTTACTTCAGTAGATATTTAACCGTACCTCCCCTTCTTCTCCAGGTGTTTTGTGTGTGTGTGTGTGTGTGTGTGTGTGTGTGTGTGTGTGTTTAAATGAAAGCCTTTCAGTTCACAACTGCCTAAGCAAAGAAAGAGTTTGCTACGGAGAGTTATATCATGGGGAGGTCCAGGGACCCAGCACAGACAGAGATCACTCCTTGCTCCCTTACCATAGATGCATCAAGCTGAGCCAGGAGGCGGGGGTTGTTCTGTTCCACGGCTTCCAGGCATTGGAGCATGGCTCTGACGTGGGCGTTGCTTAGCAGGAAAGCAGTATCTGGGGAGAGAAATGCTACCGCTGTGATGGAGCTGAACAGAGAGATCTTTAGGTCCCCTGCACAGCCTGGGAGAGGCTCAGGGAAGGAAAGAGACAACAGGTGAAAATGACTTAAGGAGAATCATGCCACTACAGGGAGAAAAGGAATAAGGGACATCTAAGTACAGGAGGGGCTAAGTGATGCACAGTATAAAAGAGAGGTCATGCCCAGAGGCTTCGAAGTCCCAGAGTCCCAGATTTGAATCCTGGTTGTAGGTGACTTAGCCTCCGTGAGCTCTGATACCCTGATTAGAAAACAGGGGTATTAATACCGAGCTCTCAGGGTTGTGGGGAAGGGTATATACATACATATATAAACAGTATGTCACAGTGACTGGAACTTAGGAAACTCTCAGTAAATGGTGATTGTTCCTATCGGTTTGCACCTATGGAAGTCGGGGAAGACCTTAGCATCCAGCTGGACCATGATTTGCACCTATAGGAGAAGACTGGATGCATGCTTCTGATTAGAATCTCTGGCACTGAATGAAAGTACAGGGTCCTGGGGTGAGAGTCAGTCTCTTAAGGAAGAGTAAAGTGGGAGAGATGGACAAGAGTGTGCAAGGATCCTGGCTGAGGGAACTCCACGTACCTGTGTAGAATTTTCTGATATACTGCCTGTCCCCCAGCAGAGGCCGGAGCTGAGCGGAGAGACAGTGGCGCTGCAAACTGTGCTGCAGCCACAGCTCAGCCACGGCGTGCCCGCTCTCGCCGCTCTCGCCGCCCTCGCCGTTCTCGTGCAGGCTGATGAACTGGGAGGCAAGGAGGCATGGGTCAAAACATGCATCCTGGTAAAGACTGCAAGACTGAGGCCCCTAAGGACCAGAGAACTGAATGGAGATAGGGAACAGGCGGCCATCAGAGGGACTTTGTTTCCAGGGAGCATCTAGAGTTTAACAACGGAGGGAGGAAAGGGGAGGAAGGGATTAGGGGCCCCGCTGCTGGACTAGACCACCGCAGAGGAATGAAGCAGCTACAAGCTGATATTCAGCTCTAGGAGATGACAAAGCTGCCACATCTGTCTCTTGATGTTGTAGCTCTGAAGAGACATCTAGCCTGCTGAACTCAGAGGAAAGATAAACTTGACCTCTTGGCTTCTCTCACAGAGTACTCCATTTCAGTTGGCTTCCAGAAAATAATGCAACAAAAACTTGAGGGGACAGGATCTGGGAAGATGTCACCTAAGATCTGCCACCAAAGAGAAGCCATCTGAGCATCTCGTGTTGGCTCTAGTCATAGCAGTTTCTATTTGGAAGCTCCTTCTACTTGGCTGCTTCTAAAAGCAATGTCTCACAGACAGCTTCTAAGAAGAAACAACCACAACAATATATTTTAGAAAAAGCAAGTTAGTTGGAGGTGAATGGAACTGGTGGTAAGAAAAATTATGTGAGAAGGACGAAAGAGTCTATGTAGGAAACCACTGGTCGGGGGTGCCTAGGTGGCTCAGTCATTGAGCATCTGCCTTCGGCTCAGGTCATGATCCCAGAGTCCTAGGATTGAGCCCCACATTGGGCTCTCTGTTCAGTAGGAAACCTGCTTCAACCTTCCCACTTCCCCTGCTTGTGTTCCCTCTCTTGCTGTCTCTCAGTCAAATAAATAAATAAAATCTTAAAAAACAAAACAAAACAGACAGACAGAAAGGAAAAGAAAGAAAAAGAAACCCACTGGACTCTGGATTTTTCTCACAAAAAAGGCCAGTCTGACACCTTGTGATTTGGTTCCTGACCTTTTAAAAATAAATTACTTTTCCTGACGTCATCTCAGCAATGAACCTGGCAGTGGGTGGGATAACATGAAACAAAACTGGCCATATATTGACAAGTACTGAAGACAGGTGATAGATATTTTAGGGTTTATTACACTATTCTCTTAAATTTTGTATGTATTTGAAATATTCCATAATGAAGAGCTAAATAAACAGATACACACATTTGGCAGTGACTGTTCTGGAACTAGCTGGGTAACTTCGGCCAAGTTTCTAACCTCTACGAGCTGTTTCCCTGATCAGAAATCAGAGGTACTACAATAAGCTAAGCATCTCAGTCCTACTTCCCGAACCATTTCAGGGAATCTCTTGACATATTCCTAGGATTTTGAACAGCTTCATTCTGATCCTAATACGCAGATCTTTTGAAAATAACAAAGCTTTTTCACTCCTTCCCCAGAGGAGAGAAAGTGGCCTGGGGCAATGAGTCTAACAGGTTTTTTTTTTTTTTTTTAATTTTTTTTTTTTTAAGATTTTATTTATTTGACAGAGAGAGAGATCACAAGCAGGCAGAGAGGCAGGCAGAGAGAGGGGGAAGCAGGCTCCCCGCTGAGCAGAGAGCCCCATGTGGGACTTGATCCCAGGACCCTGAGATCATGACCTGAGCCAAAGGCAGAGGCTTAACCCTCTGAGCCACCCACATGCTCCCAGGATTTATTTTTTAAAGCAAATAATCCTCCCTTCCAAATTAGTCCTACAGGAAAAATTTCCCCAGTTAATAGGAACCTTGACACACACCATCTTTCTAGCCTAGGCGATTCTTCAGACAGAACATCATTCAACAAAGCCTTGTTGTTACTTTTCCCTTCTTACCTTCTCCACGTGAAGGGCCGAGTGGGGACTGAGCCAGCGGATGTCCTTCACAAACTGCCAGTAATCAGTCTGGCGGCAGCACACCTGCTGTGGAAACACATAAGGGGAAGAAATTGCTACCACTTCAGATCAAATCTAGTTCTGGTGTTGACACTCAAAGACAGGAGGGGAAAAAAGCCTAATAATTTTCCCTGCCTCAGCAGCAATCAAAAGGAGATATACACATGTTCACCCTTTCTAAGGATAATTGTTAAAAATTGTTTTAATTTTTGAGCATTACCTGCTCAAAAGAACATGACATAGGTTACACAATGAAAATAATCCGATTTCTCCCTCATCTCTCCATCATTCAGCCCTAAAAGGTAAATCTTAAAACTGGTGAAGAGTTTAATTTATTTGTTAAAAATCAGAGATGTATATCTTCAGTTCTTACTGCAAAATCAAGTAAGGAAAGACCAGCTTTTTCCATGCTACCCAAGTCAGGAAAGGGCTGTGTTTAGAGACAAAGAAATAATCAGTGCTAGATAAAATAAGTCTCACACTTGAGAAGGCCTGAACTAGAAAAAGGCAAATGTTTATACTAAGAAATTAACTGGAGAATGAACTGGAGAAGGCAAATGTTTATACTAGGAAAATCCAGTTCTTATTTTTTAGGAATCCTTTCCGAGATTACTGGGCACAGATTAAAACTAAAATCTGAATAATTGAGAAGCAAAGACCCAGCACAGCATTAAGAGATAGAATAACAAACAGAACAAAATAAACAGCCTAGAAAGAGTCCTTAAATTGGAACTTAATATATAACGCCGAAAAGCAACTCAAATGTCATCTCAAATGGTTATGTTTCTCACCTAGACTGGTAAGGTAGAAGTGAGAATTAGAAGCTGTACAGGCTATTTTGCCAGCTGGGGTCATGGAGACCTTTAAGATCTTGGCAGCAGTGTGGTAGTGTTTCTGATCTCTGTTCTGTGGCTTAGTGAACACTAAGTGGCCAGGGATGGGCAGCAGTGGAATATCAACTCCAGCATGTCTCCTGGTTAGTTACATCTGTGCGAACAGGATCTAAACTTGGTTTCCTATCTTTAGGCAAAATTCTAGATTAACTTAGAAATAAAATTGGGGACATCACTCTAGATATCATGGACATTACAGAGGAATACTATAAATAACTTTATGGTCACTACTGTGACAACCTAGATCAATTCCTTGAAAGATATAATGTGCCAAATCTTACCAGGAAGAAACAGATAATCTATGTAGGCCCAAATCTCCTAAGAAAAATGGAATCAACAATTAATAACTTTCCAAAACCAAAAGCACCAGGCCTAGATGGGTTCACTGGTGAATTCTACTAAACATTTAATTATACCAATTCCCTATAGTGCCTTTAAGAAAACAGAAGCAGAGCAAAATACTTTCCCAAATCATTCTATGAGGCCAGCATTATCCTAAGACCAAAACCAGAAAAAAACATAACAAGAAAACTATGGACCAATATCTCTCATGAACATAGATGCAAAAATCATCAACAAAATATTAGCAAATTGAATCCAACATTGTATAGAAAGAATTATAAACCATGAACTAGCAGGATTTATACCACGTATGCAAGGCTGGCTCAACATTCCAAAATCATCAAATCACATCAATGGAATGTGTTGGAATTAATCACATCAACATCCAAATAAGAAAAAAAATCACATAATCATATCATTAGATGAAGAAAAAGCACATGACAAAACCCAACACCCACTCATAACAAAAATTCTCTGTGTCTTCAAATTGATAAAGAACATCTACAAAAAAACCTACAGATATCATCATACTTAATGGTAAGAAGCTCAAATATTTTCCACTAAGATCAAGAACAAAGCAAATGTGTCTCCTCTTCCCACTACTTTTTAACATCATAATGGAAGTCCTAGCTAATGCATTAAGGAAAAAAAGGAAATAAAAGACATACAGATTGGGAAGGAAGAAATAAAACTGCTTTTGTTCACAGCTGACATGATCATCTAAGTAGAAAATTCTAAAAAATCAACCAAAAAGTTCCTAGAACTAGTAAGAGACTACAGCAAGGTCATAGGATGCAAGGTTAATACAAAAAACCAGCCACTTTCCATATATATCAGCAATGAGCAAGTGGAATTTGAAAATAAGAACAAATTACCATTTACTCTAGTGCTCCTGAAAATGAAATACTTAGATATAAACCTAACAAAATATGTACAAGATCTATATGAGAAAAACTACAAAACATTAAAGAAAGATAGCAAAGACCTAAATAAATATACAGATAATCCATGTTCATGGACAGGAAGACTCAATATTGTCAAATGTCAGTTCTTCCCAACTTGATCTATAGATTCAATACAATCCAATCAAAATCCTAGCAAATTATTTTTTGGATATCAACAAACTCATTGTAAAATTTATTTGGAGAAGCAAAAGGCCCAGAATAGCTAAAACAATATTGAAAGACAACAGAAAAGTTTTTTTCAAAAAGGACTGACACTATCTGACTTGCAGACTTACTGTAAAGGCACAGTAATCAAGGCAATGTAGTATTGGGAAACAATAGACAAACAGATCAGTGAAACAGAATAGAGAGCTCAGAAACTTTCCAATCAATCAATCAATCAATCAATCAATCTCTCTCCTTTTCCCTCTGGCCCCCTCATCAGACATTTCTGCATATAAAGGCCATTATTTGAAATGGCAAAAGACAAATCAGGAAAAAATATTTGCAATTCACATTACAGACAAAGGATTGATTCCATTAATAAAGAACTTTTACAAATCCATAGGAAAAGACTAACAATCTAAGGAAAATCAGGAAAAATTGGAAAAAGTTCACAGAAAAATAAGGCTCTCATAAACATCTTTCATAATAAGAGAAATGTAATATTTTACCTATCATATTAGGGATAGTTTATAGTTTAAGAACATCCTATGCTGGAATGGGTATGGAGAAGCAAATACTCTTACATATTGTTGGTGAGGATGTAAACAGACATAACTTCCTGAAGGGCAATTTAGCAGTATATATAAGAATTGAAATGCACAGACCCTTTAGTCTAAAAATTCTACTTTGAAGAATATCCCATGGTAAAGGGCAAAATGATTTATACACAAGGTTTATTCACTGTAGCATTGTTACTAATTATAAATGATTGCAAGTAATCTAAAGGTCCATTACCAGGGGACTGGTTACATAAATTATGGTACATACAATAGAATATAAAATTACAGCTGTAAAAAAGAAAAAGCACTTTATGTAATGATTTGGAAGGAATCACAAGGTATATCAAGTGAAAAAAACCAAGGTGCAGAATAGTAATTATAGCATGCTTTTATTTGTGTGAAAAATCAGGAAGTGTAACAAAGAAAATTATTCATAAAATCTTTTATACACATAAAAATTATCTGGAAAGAAACAGGTAAACAGTAGTTACACCTTTAAGACAGGTCATGATCCCGGAGACCCGGGATAGTGTCCCGCATCAGGCTCCCTGCTCGGCGGGAAGCCTGCTTCTCCCTCTCTCACTCCCCCTGCTTGTGTTCCCTCTCTGGCTGTGTTTCTCTCTGTCAAATAAATAAAATCTTAAAAAAAAAAAAAAAAGACTGGAAGGAAACAAGATATTTCACTGAATATAGTTATATGTTTTTTTAAAACCATATAAATGTATTGTTTATTTAAAAAATTAAATATTTTATTTTCTTTTAAAGATTTTATTTATTTATTTGACAGAGAGAAACACAGCGAGAGAGGGAACACAAGTAAGGGGAGTGAGAGAGGGAGAAGCAGGCTTCCCGCCAAGCAGGCAGCCCGATGCGGGGCTCGATCCCGGGTCCCCGGGATCATGACCTGAGCTGAAGGCAGTCGCCCAACCAACTGAGCCATCCAGGCGCCCCCCAAAATTAAATATTTTAAAGCAAGTTACAAAATGATATACAGTACAATCTTAATATTTTAAAAAGCACATAAATGCATAGAAAAAATAAAATCTACCAAAATGTTAAGATTTTTTATTTATTTGACAGAGAGAGAGAGATCACAAGTAGGCAGAGAGGCAGGCAGAGACAGGAGGAAGCAGGTTCCCTGCTGAGCAGAGAGCCCAATGAGGGCCTCGATCCCAGGACCCTGAGATCATGACCTGAGCCAAAGGCAGAGGCTTAACCCTCTGAGCCACCCAGGCGCCCAAAATCTACCAAAATGTTAAAGAGCAATAATATTTGGTGTTGACTTGAGGATGATATTTACTTTCTTCAAATTCTTTTTTGCTATTTTTCAAATTTTCAACAAATAAAAATATATATAATAATATATTCAGAAAAAAAATACGCAGAAGTCTTTCGTGTTGTTATTGTTATTTTTTAAACTGATCCACCTATATTGCCAAGAAGAGGCTTTTTTGCTTTTTGGTGGTGGGAAAGAGGGGGATCTTTTTACTTCTATTCAGTTGAGGAATCTTAGGGACTGAATGTCTCCACATTTCTAAGCAGTAGAAAAGAAAAGATCAAATATGCCTTGCCTTATGGGAAAACTAAAAGGTAGCCCAGATGCAGGCTGTCAGGAAAAATGAGATCCCTCTAAAAATATGGTCGTGATGTTACAGCTTTCATAAGGCCCTGCGTGATTTAAAAAAATGAAGTTCACATTCCATAACACATCCTTATGAAAGCACAGAATAGATAGGACTAGCATGAATCACTGTATCCCTTCCCCCTCTCCAAGGGCACAACACCCAGAATAGTCTCCTGATGACGCAGCAGCCAGAAGCCTTTGAAAGCCTTAATCTTTAGGGAGGAAAGGAAAGGGAAAAATAAGTTCTTGACACAGACATTAATTGTTAGGTCTTCACAAGGCAGAACAGAGCAGCAGTGAGACTGGTATGGATCTTCTGGTTATGATTTTTTTCTATTACAGCCTGTAGTTGAAAAGTGTGTGTATGACAGATTTGCCTTGGTTTACTCCGTTTTCACTTGTTAACACTACTGCTATTATATATATGACCATATACTTTAATATTTTTATGTTATACTTTTAATATTTTTCATTCTGATAATCACATGCTTTCACAGATATCATTCATTAATAATTCTAACAAGATACGTTAATACTGTTTTGCATTTACCAAGCATCATTCATTTGGAATCCCATTACTTTACTACTTCACTATGACATTTTCTCTTTCTGGCACAGATGGGAAAACTGTCTCGTAATACGTGGAAGTGATTACTCTAGATGACAATGTAAAATTAGTAACAGAGCCAAGAAAAGAACCTTTTTGCTATTAAGATGCAAGTGCTTAACCACTAAATGGTAGCGACACTAATCTAGTAGTTATTTTGGTCATCAGCCTGGGGAACTTGTATTGAGTTTTTGTACAACATGTGGTATGATTCCCAAATTCTGGCTTGGGAGACTGAGTGGTTGGCAATGCCACAAATTAGTGTTAAAAATAGGATGAAGGGCAATCTCATGAGGAAAATAAGTTTGTTTTGGGTCATGTTGTGCTTGGTGTGTATGACAAACTGCTAGATGATAACGAAGAGAAGACAGCTAGCCCTATGGTTCTGGAGTTCAGCAGAGGTGTCTGAGCTGGGGTCTTTAGTGCATAGGTGATAGTTAAAACAGTGCAAGTGGATGAGGCTGTTTCACGAAAATGAACAAAGTAAGACAAGATAAGGATGTAGGACAGAATCCCATTTCTTTCCAGGAAAAGAAACTAGGAAGGAATGGTCACAGAGATAGGAGGACTCTATGACATTAGAAGATAATGCTATATAAGCCAAAATATGAGATGGTCAACCGTGAAGAACATCAGTGTTCAAAGGAGAATAAATGTTCATGGATCTGATAACATGGACATCATTTTACTTAAATTTCAATAGCAAGATCACCAGTGGTACAGGCAAAAACCAGACTGCAGTGGGTTAACTAATTTGTTCTATAAATTCCAGTCTTTGTAACTATTTTTTCCATAGAACTACATGTAACTTGAAACTTAAAAATAAAAGAAACATTTACTATTTCCTGTGTGCCACAAACTACAGTAGGCAAATTTGTATGCTATTTCATTTAATCTTTCCATCAAACATTATGATGTAAATAATAATATCCTCATTTTTATAGATGAGAAAAACAAGGCTCAAAAAATTAATATTACCTAATAGTTAAGATCAACTGTCAATTTCTTATGTTTTTTAAAAACATGTATATTTCCATGTATATCATCTCATTTAATTCTCACAATAATCCTACAAAGTAGGTACCAGTGTTATCTCATTTTACAAATGAGTAAATAGAGGCATAAAGTGGTAACTTACCCAATACCACGTAGTGCTGAAGCTGGGATTAAAACATGAACAGTCCAACTCAGAAGTCTATAATGGTAGCTACTATTTCATTTTTTTTCCCCAAGGACCTGAGCAATGATTCTAGATTTCAGTCTAGGTTCTATCTGATTTCAGTCTAGGTTCTATCTTTGATTCCAAAGACTTATCAATGTGCTATACAATGCTGCTTCCAATTCCTAGAATGGTGTTTGAATAACAATAAACATCAAGAAACTCTTTGAGAGAGTCTCACTTTCAGAACTTATTCTGAATAAAGAAAATCTAACCTAAGCCAACTTCTCCACTGAATTCTGAAAATATCCAACAGGAACATCAGTTTGAAGATACTGTTCAGAAGTAATATACACATATTTTTAAAAGGGAGGATAGCATATTAAATCCTATCAAGTATGAATTATTAATGCCAATTATTTGATTAGCTCTTTTTCAGTGTGACTGTTGGTCCCATTGAGAATAAATTCTGGTTAAAAAAGAAAAAGGCAGGCTTGGCTCAAGGGAGAGAGTTCCAAAGAAGAGTACTTAGACCCTGACATGGGATGAACATGAGTGTTTGGGAACACATGATTATGCACATATTTGTGAGGTCTGATTTTTTTTAAAAGTCAGAGGATATCAGAGCCAATGACTCACTTGATAATTCTATCCACATCTGAACCTTATTTAAAACACTGCAAATGGAGTAATTGCCAAAGGTGAAGCAAAAACCATTAAGTATTACAACATTCCACTCATTATCAATACTCCAAGTTTATAGAGTGTTTGAGGATATAACAGAAAAGAAACTCAACGTTAATAAAGTTTATATTTAAAAAAAATTAAGCTCTAACTAAAACTACCACTCCCAAGAATCAGCCAGTTACCCACAAAACGAAGCTCAAAGGATATTCTAAAAATGACAATATTCCATAAATACTTTTCAGATGTGTCCTAGGGTGCTCCTAAGAGAAAAATCCTAGTGATTTGTCATTATTGTCCTTATTGTCCCCCTCCTCATCATCATATTTTGGTCCTACCCTCAAGGGCTCTCAGACTAGTAGCCTTCATCTTCTCCCTGCCAACAGTTGGTTCTTTCCAAAAAGTGGTACAGTCAATCTTACAGGAAAGAAGAGGTTTACATACCTGGTCATGGATGAGCCCATGATATAGGATGCTTTGCATGTCCCTGCAAAGCCGCTCCAGGCCACCATACTTGGACCAGACATTGGGACTGTTGGCTGACACCAACCCCTCCACGGTAGTCTTCAAATTACCCAGCAGCTGCCGGTGCTCCCTCCTGAAAGGGCATCAATTATACCAATGGTTAGTTAACTTTGTTGTACCTGGTCCTAATCAAGTCAAAGAAAGTCTAAGCCAAAAGCCTCCTGCCCTACATCTTAACAGGTTCTCCCCTATTAATTTTTTACTTGGGCATAGAACCCAATTCAAAAGAACTTAAGTTGTAAAGAACACTAATATTTAAAAAAACAAAACAAAATAAAGAAAACTCCCTCAATCTTAATGTGGAATATTAGTTGTTGTAAGGTGATCTTCATCTATTATCTCATTTAATTCTCACATAAATAACCTATAACCTGCGTTTCTAGGAGTGTGAGCCATTAAGATCCATTTCTGGAAATGACAATACATGAGCAACATATAAAGAGATGAGGGCATTTGCTCAAAATCAGAAATTTTTTTCCAAATAAAAAAGCCAAAAATGGATTTTTATTCACTATATTTCCATGCACTGAGTACATATACCTGCATACAAATATTATGGTTAATATTACCCATGACTTCCCCCCATAGTTTTTTAAGCTAAAATTAAGACAAAAATGTTTTGCTTGCACTGAGCCACTTTGGGACATGACCCCAAATCAGTCAACTTTTGGCTTATTCCTCTGAACCATCTGAAGTACTGAAGAGGAAAAGTCTGAAAATTGTTATACTACACACTTTACCTTGCTCTTCCATTTCTTATTAGAATACTACTCAATAATTTTCAAGAACAGTCATGGTACTAATTTTTTTCAGGTAACTTTCACCATACTATTTTACATCATTTAAATACCTATGGGGTAGAAGCATTCTGCATCCTTTCTATCTGTATTCAAAACTAATTTGTTTGTATATTTTCTGAGTCATTTTTAAAAATGGATAAATATAGCAAAGACAAAATAAAATGAATGAAGCTAGGTCCAGTATGAGAGTGTCATCTAAAAAGAGAAAGCCAGGGAGCCTGGGTGGGTCAGTTGGTTAAGCGACTGCCTCCGGCTCAGGTCATGATCCCGGAGACCTGGGGTCGAGCCCCACATCGGGTTCCCTGTCCGGTGCGAAGCCTGCTTCTCTCTCACTCCCCCTGCTTGTGTTCCCTCTCTAGCTGTGTTTCTCTCTGTCAAATAAATGAATAAAATCTTAAAAAAGAGAGAGAGAGAAAGCCAGATGAATCTCAGTCTGGTCTTCTGCTCTCAAGACCTTAAGACCAAGAATTTATTCAAACTGGGAGACAACCTTACACCATTCAACATTCAAGTCACCAAACTCACTTGTTCCATTTCTTTCTTCTCTAATTTTAATGAGATATAATTGACATATTATATTACTTTAAGGCATATAACATAAGGATTTGATATACATATTGTAAAATGATTACCACAGTAAAATTAGTTAACATTCATTACCTAGCATAGTTACAAATTTTTTTTCTTGTGATGAGAACATTTAGATCTACTCTCTTAGCAACTTTGAAATATACAATATGGTATTGTTAACTATAGTCATCATGCTATACGTGACATCCCCAGAATTTATCTTATTATGGAAGTTTGTACCTTTGGACCACCTTCACCCATTTCCTTCATTCCCCACACCCCCATCTCTAGCAACCACCAATCAATCTGCTCTCTGTTTCTATGAGTTTAACTTTTTTAGACTCCACATATAAGTGAGAGCATACAGTATTGGTCTTTCTCTGGATGACTTATTTCATTTAACATAAAGCTTTAAAGATCCATTCATGTTGTCAAAAATGATAGGATTCCCTTTTTTAGGGCTGAGTAATATTTCTATGTGTTTTGGCACGTGCGCACGTGTGTGTGTGTGTGTGTGTATCACGTTTCTTTATCCATTCATCTATCAGTGGATGCTAACGTTGTTTCCATGCCTTGACTATTGTAAACGATGCTGCAGTGAATACCGGGATATGGATATCTCTTCAGCATCCTGTTTGTTTCCTTTGGAAATAGACCCAGAAGTGAAATTGCTGGATGAGATGTTTTTCTATTTTTCTCCAAATTGTTTTCTATAGTGGCTGCACCACTATATTCTCACCAAAAGTGCACAAGGATTCCCTTTTCTCTACATTCCTACCAACACTTGTCGCTCATCTTCGTGATGGCAGCCCTTTTAACAGGTGTGAGGTGATAACTCATTGCAGTTTTGATTTGCATTTCCCTGATGACTGATGATGCTGAGTACCTCTCCATGTACTTGTTGGCCACTGACCTGTTCTATTTCCATATGAGCCCTGAGAGATATCTCAAGATAATTAAGATGCACATAGGACTTAGATGGCCACTAAAATGCCATTTATCGTTACATTGTGAGAAACTGCCACCACAGAAGCCAACTGACTGCCAGCTTTTGCTTCAGTGATTCTCCATCTGCTATGCTTCCTTAGGGTTAATCTGACCTGTTCAGACGGACACAGTTTTCACATTCTAACAGGTTACAATCATGAGCTGCAGGCCTGAGAGCAGTTTGTTTACTAAAGTAACTTTGCCTATCTATGTTCTGGCTTATTCTGACTTAATCTTTTAAATTTTTTTAAAATTTAAATTCAGTTTAGTTAACATATACTGTATTATTAATTTCAGGGGTAGAATTTAGTAATTTATCAGTTGCATATAACACCTAGAGCTCATTACATCAAGTATGCTCCTTAAGGCCCATCACCCAATTACCCCATCCCCCAATCCACCTCCCCTCTGCAACCTTGTTTGTTTCCTAGAGTTCAGCATCTTTTCTGGTTTGCCTCCCTCTCTGTTTTCATCTTACCTTATTTTTCCGTTCCTTCCCCTATGATCCTCTGTTTTGTTTCTTAAATTCCACATATGACTGAAATCATATGGTATTCATCTTTCTCTGACTTATTTCATTTAGCATAATACCCTCTAGTTTTATTCATGTCATTGCAAATGGCAAGACTTCATTCTTTTTGATGGCTGAGGAATATTTCTGATTTATTCTTGATCTTACAAGCTTAACTGTCAAAGAACATCAGGATAAATTCTGAAAGTAGACAACCAAGGACCCCATCATCCTACTAGGTTGTGATTCCACAATTATATAAAGAATACTAAAATCTTAGAAACCTGAGAATTCAGATCCACTTCCAGCTTCTGGATAAGGCTAAGGAACTTTCCTTCCCAACACTATAGTGTCCCTAAGATACAAAAGCTACAAAAGAATGTGGCTCTTATTCTAAGATATACCAAATCATTTGCATGTGGTATATACTCAAAGAAAACTAAATTAAAATTTTTGATTTACATAGTCTACTTAGTGTCTTTACCTTTTGAGGATCCTTTACCCTAATGATACAGTTACCACTTTCAGAGAGTTGAAATGCTAAATTCAGTTGAAGCGCATACACAGATACATACAATCTTAGATGCAAGTAAACAGATCACCATGAGAAATCAAATATGCCTTCTGCATTCTTGAACTACATTTTCAGCAAGTAAGGTCAGTCTTTCTTGGGGTAAACCTGTTTGGTAATAATTATTTGAAGAGCATCACCTTGGATTCATATGTAACCTTTACCTGGGCAAAGGTAAGGTCTTTGAAGTATATTAGGTTCAAAGTAGTCCTTTGCACAGCCACTTCTGCAAGTACACAGAATGCTCTCTCTTAATCATCATAAAGTGAAAGCAAATCTTTCTAAGCCTCTCACCCTGTGCCAAGGAAGAACCAGGCTTGAGTGGCAAGGGACAGCATAATCCATCACTACCTGAGTTACTTTCATCAACAACCTCAGAATAAAGTCCCATGCTTTTTCTTTCGGGATGATTCTAACTTCATTCCTCCTTTAAAGAGGAACAGAAATTGCTTAAGCAACTCAAATAAGGTTATTCAAGGAAAAGTTTTCCTAAATGCCAGCTCAGTCTTAAGCTTGCCAAGTCACAATCAGAAGTAACACTCAAGAGGCCAGCATTACCCTGATATTAAAACCAGATACACTGCAAAAGAGAATGAGAACTGCAGGCCAGTATCTTTGATGAACATGGATACAAAAAACCTCAACAAAATATTAGCAAACCAAAAGCAGTGATTTGTTACAATAATCATTCACTATGATCAAGTGGGATTGATTTCTGGGATACAAGGGTGGTTCAACATTCACAAATCAATCAGTGTGATACACCACATCAACTAGAGAAAAAATTTAAAAACTACATGATCATTTCAATAGATGCAGAAAAAGCATTTGACAAAATACAACACCCATTCATTATAAAAACCCTCAACAAAGTGAGTTAAGAGGAAATATACCTCAACATAATAGAAGCTATATATGAAAAACCCACAATGAACCTCATACACAAAGTAGAGTTTTTCCCCTAAGATCAGGAACAAGAGGAACAAGACAAAGATGTCCACTCTCACCCTTTCTATTCATAGTACTCCAAGTCCTAGCCACAGCAATCAGACAACCAAAAGAAATACAAGGCATCCAAATTGTTTTTTTTTTTTGAAGATTTTATTTATTTGACAGAGAGAAACACAGGCAGAGAGGGAACACAAGCAGGGGGAGTGAGAGAGGGAGAAGCAGGCTTC
Source organism: Spilogale gracilis (assembly GCA_004023965.1). Lineage (NCBI taxonomy): Eukaryota > Metazoa > Chordata > Mammalia > Carnivora > Mephitidae > Spilogale > Spilogale gracilis. Next base: position 65,499 of record PITA01004153.1, on the reverse strand, counting down.
CCGCCGAGCAGGCAGCCCGATGTGGGGCTCGATCCCAGGTCTCCAGGATCATGACCTGAGCTGAAGGCAGTCGCCCAACCAACTGAGCCACCCAGGCGCCCCCAAATTGTTTTTTTTTTAAAGGAGTAAAACTTTCCTTATTTGCAGATGATATACTATTTATAGAAAACCCCAAACATTCCACCAAAGCACTATTAGTAGTGATAAATGAATTCAGTAAGATCACAGGATACAAAATCAATATAGAGAAATTCATTGCATTTCTATACATTAATAGTGAAGTGGCAGGAAGAGAAATTAAGAAAACAATCCTATTTACAATTACATCAAAATAACAAAATACTTAGGAATAAACTTAACCAAGTAGGTGAAAGATGTGTATTCTGAAAAGAAATTGAAGATAACACAAATGAAAAGATATCCCATGCTCATGGATTGGAAAAACAAATACTGTTAAAATGTCCATACTACCCAGAACAATCTACAGATTTAATTCAATCCCTAGCAAAGTACAAACAGCATTCTTCAGAGAACTAAAACAAAATAATCCTAAAAATTGCATGGAAACACAAAAGACCCCAAATAGCCAAAGCAATCTTGAAAAGGAAGAACAAAACTGGAAGTATCACAATCCCAGACTTCAAGATACACTACAAAGCTGTAGTTATCAAAACAATATGGTACAGGCACAAAAAACAGACACACAAGTCTATAGAACAGAATGGACCCAAGATTATATGGGCAATTAATCTTTGGCAAAGGATGCAAGAAGATGTAATTGGAAAAAGACAGTCTCTTCAAAAAATGGTGTTGTGAAAACCAGACAGCTACATGCAAAAGAATGAAACTGGACCACTTTACATATACACAAAATAAACTCAAAATGGATTAAGGACCTAAATGTGAGACCTGAAACCATAAAAATCCTAGAAGAGAGCACAGGCAGTAATTCTTTGACATCAGCTGTAGCAATATTTTTCTAAATATATCTCCTGAAGCAAGGGAAACAAAAGCAAAAATAAACTATTGGGTCTATATCAAAATAAAAAGCTTCTGCACAGCAAAGGAAACCATCAACAAAATTAAAAAACAATCTATAGAACAGGAGACAATATTTGCAAGTGATGTATCTGATAAAGGGTTAGTATCCAAAATATATAAAGAATTTACAAAATTCAACACAAAAAATAAATAATCCAACTTTTAAAAAGGCACAAGACATGAACAGACATTTCTCCAAAGAAGACATACAGATGGCCAAGAGACACAAGAAAAGATGCTCAACATCACTCCTTGTGAGGGGAATGCAAATCAAAATCACGAGATATCACTCTACATTTGCCAGAATGGCTAAAATAAAAAATACAAGAAAAACAAGTGTTGGTGAGGATGTGGAAGAAAAATGAACCTTCTTGCTCTGTTGGGAGGAATGCAAAGTAGTACAGCCACTGTGGAAAACAGTATGGAGGTTCATCAAAAAATTAAAAATAGAATTACCATATGATCCAGTAATTCCACTACCCATATTCTTTGTGTAATATGAAAACACTAATTTGACAAAAAAAAAAAAAAAAAAAAAAAAAAAAAAAAAAAAAAAAAAAAAAAAAAAAAAAAAAAAAAAAAAAAAAAAAAAAAAAAAAAAAAAAAAAGAAAACACTAATTTGAAAAGATATGCAACCTAGTGCAGAACTGGTGCAGGGCTGGATGTCATGACCCTGACATCATGACCTGAGCTGAAATCAAGAGCTGGATGCCTAACCAACTGAGCCACTCAAGTACCTCACAAATTGTATCTCTTTAAAACAGAGCTATGCCCCAGGTGATCTATGGAAGTATGCAATCACTATATTGTACACCTAAAACTAGTATTACACTATGTAACTAACTGGAATTTAATAGAAACATAAAAATAAAAAAATAAAAAGTGCTATGCCATATAACTATCACATAATCACCAAAATTAAGTGAAATATATGACAAGTAATAAATACATAATAAGCAATTATAAAGTGAGATTCAATGCAAGAAATACATATTAGTATCTCTTGGATCCCCAGTGCCCTTTTTAGAAAGGACAAGGAAATAGCTTCAACTTATTGGCATACCCCCTCCACAGTGTGCCATTTATCTGCAATGAATTTTGGTATCTACCTGAAATCAAGACTGAAGACCAGGTTGTCCCAAGCCAGATTACGATTTGATCTCTGAAATGTGAAGCAAGGTATATGATATCTAAATGATGGAATATCCTGAAACCATTAAAATCTTTGGTTACGAAAAGTTTCTGAAGTTAATGATATATTAAAGTATAAAAGGCAGAATATAAAATTATATTTATGATCCCAAATAAAAATACTGCGAGAAATGGAGATATGTAATAACGGTTACCTCTGGTTCTGTGAAGGAAATACAGAGGACAGAAACTGTTTAGCCCTTCCTTCCATCTATTTATTTATTTATTTATTTATTTATTTATTTATTTATTTATTCTATTTTTAAAGATTCTACTTATTTATTTGTGAGAAACAAAAAGAGAGAGCATGCACACAAGCAGGCAGAGCTGCAGGCAAAGGGAGAAGCAGGCAGAGGGAGAAGCAGGCTCCCTGCCAAGCTAAGTAGCCTGACAGGGACTCTATCCCAGGACCCTGTGATCATGACCTGAGCTGAAAGCAGATGCTCAACTGACTGAGCCACCAAGACATCCCTGTTTAGCCAAACTTCCTAAACAGTTCTAGCAATTAATGAAAGATCAAGAATCTGAACAAAATTAGCAAACAAGAGGCTGGAAAGTACCACCAAGGATTTTTAAATCCCAAAGTGTCACGGGCATTTTATGCTGAAAGACTGTGGTCAGGCAAACACCTGGGACTTTTAATACCAAAAAGCACTCCCTGAAAAGAAGTGATAGGTTCCTTCTTTAAAGCAGAGGAAAACATAGTTAAGTGAAATAATTATTAGTAACATTTAAGTAACAATAGACTACCACATTTACTTTGTTTAATTTTCTTCTTATCTGGCTCCATATTTTCTGGTTTTAATTACATAGTATTTAACGAGTATAGTATGTAGTTAAATATTTATGATGTTTTTAAGTAAATAATGCTTGTAGAAAAAAACATGCTTGACTTTACTATAGTCTCTCAGCTGCAGGGCACCTAGGAGAACTTAACCATTGGGTAGTCCCACCTCCTTAATGGCTGACAGCAGAATCTTAATTTCTAGGGGGAATAAGTAGTCCTCCCAGGCATGACATAATTTCAAATCTATTCAACAAATGCCTCATCGATAACACTACATTTGAATGATATCAAATTTATTGACTTTCAACAATGAGCAGATTTACCAAAAGAAAAATCCCCCATGTCAGAAACCTAACCACTGATGGTATACAAACTCCTTCGTATGGAGTTCAAAAGGTCTCTATCATGCAGCCCCAATCTAAATACCAACTTTCCTGCTTAGTACACCTCAATTTGAAAACAGTCTCTCTCCCTACCACACTCTATTATAAACATGCCAACCACATACCTACTTCCATAGTTTTATTTATACAGATCTTTCTTTCCACTTAAAATACTTCTCTTGCATCTTTCAGGGATTTAGGTTCAGCTCAAGTTCAACTATGTCCTAAGAAGTTCTAAATAATTTGACCAGCTATAATTCCTTTTTTAGAAACCCCATAATATATGCTGTCAATATACCATTCCTCCTGCTTATCCTTAAAAAAATGTTATTTAATTGGTATTGTATGTGGTTGTATGTGGTTTGTTTCCTTCAGGACAGAGACCGTGTCTTTTCTATTTCTCATGTGCTGTAATTAGGAGAGAGAAAATGTCATGCAGCAGAAAGAGAACAAGGTTCTCTTTCAGGCCAACCTGAATTTGAATCCTAGCTCTCCACAAACTAGCTATGCATCCTTGGGTATGCCATTTAAATTCTTTAAGCTTCAGTTCCCTCAGTGTGACAGATAATCTATAGAAAGCACCATCATAGGGTAGCTAACAATATTCCTTTTATTTTCTCTGTCCTTTTTTTCCTTCTTCAAATTTCCATTGCATAAATATAATAAATCCAAATACATCAGAAGGGGTACCTGAATAAAGCCTTCTTACCTCTCTTGCCTCAGAGAAAAATCTGCCAAAAACTATCTAGGATTGGACAGTCTGTAACACAAATTAAGACTTGTTGCTGTGGGGGCGCCTGGGTGGTTCAGTCGTTAAGCGTTAGCCTTCAGCTCAGGTCATGATCCTGGAGTCCCAGGATCAAGCCCTGCATCGGGCTCGTGCCAGCGGGAGGTCTGTTTCTCCCTCTCTCACTCCCCCTGCTTATGTTCCCTCTCTTGCTGTGTTTCTCTCTGTCAAATAAATAAATAAAATCTTAAAAAAAAAAAAAAAAGACTTGTCGCTGTGCTCTGCATCTAAAGAATATCTCAACTGATTTTAAACCAGGGTCAAATCTCCTCTTAGTAAGCTCTTAGTAAGATTACAAGGCCTGGTAATGCTCAGGGTACTCTTGCTTAAGCAGGCAAGCTAGGAAGACTTCCTCAGATTTGGAGGTACTCTGCATATAACGGAGATTCAAATCTGCTTACTTAATAGAATGGTAGAAACATAGAAGGTTTTATTGCAAAACAGTAAGGTTAATTTCCTGAGTCATAGAAGAAAGCCAATCTCATTACCTTCCAGTCATATCTTACATTGTCTGGGTAGCAGAATGCTTTGCAAGCAAGGTGAAGGAGGCACACACCACCCCTTCGACAGCAAAGGCACAGGAGGAAAGACAGTGCTTCAGCTGCCTCCAGTTTTAGGGATACTATTTTAAAGTAAAAGCTAATCATCATTACAACTAGAACTAGATTATCTTCAACACTGCCAAGGCAAAGAAAAAGCAAAAGAACATCAAAAAAAAATCTTTTTAAAAAGACAACAGAATTAAAATAGACATGAAATAAAAATAAAAGTCAATGAAATAAATTCAACTATTTAAAACAAAATAGCCAATTTAGAAAAGGTAGGCAGAAATTATGATATTACATCAAGGTTCCATTCAAGTCAAGAATCATTTTAAAAGATCAAAGAAGCCATAATGAAGATACAGCTCTCACTAATTTTATGTATCTAATAACATGGCCTCAAAATATATAAAACAAGGGAGTCTGGGTGACTGAGTCAGTTAAGCGGCAGACTCTTGATTTTGATTCAGGTCATGAGATCCAGCCCCACTTTGGGCTCTATACTCAGGAAGGAGTTGGCTTGAAATTCTCTCTCCCCTCCCCCTGATTCTGCACACACACACACACACACACACACACTCTCTCTCTCTCTCTCTCTCTCTCTCAAATAAATAAATAAATATTTTTAAAAAGATGAAACAAAAACTGTGGAAAACATAAAAAAAAAAATTTGATGGGTGCCTGGCTGGCTCAGTCGATACAGCATGAGATTCTTGATCTCAGGGTTGTAGGTTCAAGTCCCACCTTGGATGTAGAGATTACTTAAAAATAAAATTTGAAGAAAATGAAAAATAAAAATAGAAAAAAAATAATGGTAATTGGAGATGAATTTTCAGGTCATGAAAACCAAAAGTAAAAAAGTGATTAGAAGAGCTGTGTGATATTATATGTAATAAGGTTATTCTTTAAATCTAGAAAGCTGCATCCTGAAGAACACTTTTTTTTAAGCATAGGACAGTCACAAAAACTAGCCTTGTGCTAAAGTACACACAATAAAAAAAAGTTAATCAATCCTCCAAAGCAGAAGTACAGGCATATCCTCTGGCCAGAAAGCAATAAGACAGTGAGCAAGTAACAAAAGTAGAACCAAGAGGGAAAAAAGCTTGGAAAATTTAAAACTCTCAAAGGACTCCTGAGGAGGCAAAAATAAAGTCATGATATTAAAGGGGGTGGAAAGGGAATGACATTATGGCTCTTAATGCTTTCTTCACAAAAGGATCTAAGTGACAAAGCTCACAGGGAGACTGTCTTAGAATCTTGTTAGAAATTATGGGATTCTGCTATTTTCTACTAAAAAAAAATCAATCATCTTTCACTCCTACGATCTGGCAGGATTTATATGAATTTCATGGCCCTACAAAGGAAGTCTGTCAAGTATCTATTTAGTCACTAATAATTTATGATTTCCTTTAATAATCCTCTCTCCTCTCAATCAAGAGTGGGTTAAACTTCAAATGAGCCTGATACAGAGGAACTAAAAACATGTTAAGTATGACCTAGTTGTTTCCTGAAAAACTGAGAATTAAATCTATAACAGCAATGTTCAACTGAACTTTCTATGATGCTGGAAATGTTCTATATGTGTGCTATGCAATATGGTAGCCAGTAGCCCCAGTGGCTATTAAGTACTTGAAATCCAGTTAGTAAGACTAAAGAACTGAAATTATAAATTTTATTTAATTTTAATTAATTTAAACTTAAATCGCCACATGTGGCTACTGGCTATTATGTTGGCTTGACATTCTCTTTATATCTCCATATAGCTGGTCTATAACCACCCAGATAGGCGAGTGAAATTTAGGGAGGAAAGATTACAAAACACACACAAAAAGATTCCATTTAATCAAAGAAGTGATAAAGCAACTATAAAAAACAGAACAGGGATGCTGAGGTGGTGCAGTTAGTTAACCAGCCAACTCCTGGTTTTGGTTCAGGTCATGATCTCAGAGTCCTGGGATCAAACCCCATGTCAGGCTCCACACTTACAGTGACATTAGCTTCAGGATTCTCTCTCTCCCTCTGCCCCTCCCCCAGCCGGCTTGTGCTCTCTCTCTAAAATAAATGGGTAAATCTAGGGCTTCTCTGTGGATCAGTCAGTTAAGCGGCTGCCATCGGCTCAGGTCACGATCTCAGGGTCCTGGTATCGAGTCCCACATCAGGCTCCCTGCTCAGCAGGGAGTCTGCTTCTCCCTCTGCCTCTGCTGCTCCCCCTGCTTGTGCATTCTCTCTGTGTGTCAAATAAGTAAATAAAATCTTAAAAATAAATAAAAAATAAAATAAAATAAATGGATAAATCTCTTTAAAAAAAAAAAGGCAGACCAGCTCTGGGGAGGAGAGATACTGGGAAAAGCTTCTGCTTAGGGTCCCTGCTGTCTCTGGACAGGCCTCCCTCTCCTGAGTTCTGACAATAGCATTTCCCCTCAAAGCTTCAACAGTATGTTGTGGGAGGTGGGAGGACAGTAGGCAATGGGAATAGGTGTACTACTGACTGGGCTAGCAGTATGGATTGCTTAAAAATTATCTGATCCTCCTGCTTTACTCCTAGTTCTATATAAACTGTCAATCCCTACCTTGGTCAAAGAAAAAAGAGAAAAAAAAGGGGTGAAAATAGAAAATAAAGACAAATGCAAAAAAGGAAAAATGAACAGGGAGAAAGGGAAAAAAGAGGCCCTTCCAAAGGCAACAGTACCCCTGGCACCTGCCCAACTGTAAGAGGCGTGACCAAACTGTTAATGTTTCCATTCCTTGAATAAATACTCCCTGAAGGTCACTTATGTTAGGTACTGTGAGAGGCACTGCGCTTGTGGTTAAAGACAAAGAGTCTCCTTCTCTCAAGATATTCAGGATGAAATCGAAATGGGCACTTGCATAACTATGTTATGCAGAGAAGTGTTACACAGATGGAAAAGGGCAGGCCAGGGATGCCTTCTAAAGGAGCATTATTTAAAAGATGACTAATAGCCTTGCAGGCGAAGGAGGAAGGACTGCAGGGAATGTGGAGAGGCAAGAATGAGAGTGGTGAGGAAGAACATGTAAGAGGGAGTGAACGCCATGCTTTTGCAACTGGGAACTTCGTACGGATTAAAGTACAGATTAAATGTCAGGGATGAGTTTTGATTATTTTTCATTTTTCAAAAAGAAAAGACTAAACATTCCCGAGTAAAACACTACAGTAACTTGGCTTCTGAAAAATTAAGGTGGTGGCTCTGTGGAGGTTGTCTGGAATTTGGGCCAGAGTTCAGACTGGAAGGTCAGTTAGGAGGCTACTGAGATAGTCCACAATGAGAGACCATAAGGGTCCTTCATGAATATATTGTTTATATGTGCCCAGAATTCATGTCCCTTTTTTTGGTAACAGAACTCTCCTTTTCCACAGGGGAATCACCCCTCTGCCATATACTCAAGTCAATGAAGTTCCAAGAAAGTATACCCTTGCCTCAGGATCCAGGCCTGGGCACATAATTTAGGCCTGATTGAGCAGCATTATTCCATACCCTGATTATAAGAAGGGGAACATAACTCCGGTCAATCCAAAAATAGCTAGGCTCCGAATTTTTACTTTTGTTATACCTATGAGGATGTCTTTGTTTGTTTGTTTTTGTTGTTGTTTTGGTTTGGTTTGGTTGGGATTGCTTAGGGCTATCCCGTAGAAAAGCCTGCATAAAGCCAACACATAGGGAAGTCAAGAGCCCATGGATAGAGACAAATTCTTGTTTAAGCACCTACATTTGGCCATGCCTGAAGAAATACTACCCTTGAATCTTTTAGTAATACAAGCAAATACGTTTGGAAATGGAGGGGAAAAAAAAAAGCTTCCAGAGAAAAATCAAGAACAAAACTCATAGGACCTGGAAACTGCCTGGATATGGGAAATGAAGAAAGTATCAAATTTCACTTTGAGGCTTCTGGTTTGCTGAGTGAAAAATGCTATTAACTGAGATAGAGAATGGAAGATGCAAAGGTTTTAACCAATGGACTGAGCTCAGTTTGGAGATACTAAAAAGAATTTTAATACTTCAGTTTTGACTCTATCTGGATCACTTCACCAGGAAAACTACATATAGTGGGGTTCCAAGCTGAGACTGCATAGCCCAAGGCAGTCTAGGGTGGCAGAGCAATGCTAGAAGAATCATTCCTTTCATTGTTCAGTAGTTTCAGCAGACAATCTCCAAACAACTGGCACTTATTACCCAACTAAAGAAAGAGAAGCATTATCCCTAAACAGCATCGTGTTTTGCTAGAGTGATAACTAGCTAGGTGAAAATTAAGGGAACCTATGAAATAACTACACTCCTAGGATAAAATGAAAAGCTAGACTAACACCCTCATCCTCAGTGTGCTGAACTCAGAGGAGCCATAGAAGGAGGAAGAACAAGCTGTACAACTGAGAACAGCAACCAGAACAGCACATATCCATCTTATTTCAAGAAAACTGGGGAGGAGATAGCAAGCAGACACCTTTTTACACTTAGCACATACCAGGCATTTCATGAAGAGTTTCATGCACATTATCCTAGCAAAACCTCACAAGTTACCAGTCAGGAAGGCATTATTTTTCCTACTGAGATGGATGAGCCAAATTAAGCAGTAAAGCTAGGATTCACATGCAGATCTATCTGATTATAAAGCTTATGTACATTTCACTTCATCAACTGTTTTCAGAAAATATATCGGTAAGTTTATCCTTTATATATAAGAATGATGCCATCTCGAAACACCTGGATGGTTCAGTCGGTTAAGTATCTGACTCCTGATTTCAGCTCCTGTCTTGATCTCAGGGTCATGGGATTGAGCCCCACATCAGGCTCCATGCTCAGCAGAGGGTCTGCTTGTCCCTCTCTCTCTGCTCCTCCCTGCTCATGCTCTCTCTCACTCTCTCAAATAAGTAAACAAAATCTTTTTAAAAAACTGATGCCATCTCATCATGAAGATTTTTTCTGAATTGGTATTTTATTGACCATCGAAAGTTCAGTTAGCAGTGACCCAGCCACAATGCTTCAATTCTGCTGGCATAGGTATGTATATGCCACTTGTCTATTTGGAGCTAAGGAGGCCTTTGGTGGTGCCATGAAACTTCATTAAATAACACATTCTGAGTTAACCAGCCACCAACAAAGGGTAGGCTACAGCAACAATACCAGTGACCTTGTGGGGATAATCCCACTGCAGAAATTAAATTTTGACTACAGTTGCTTGGTTAAGGGGCAAGCATTAGAGGGGCACCTGGGTGGCTCAGTCAGTTGAGTGATCAACTCAGGTTACTAGTGTTAGGCTCCACACTCCACGGGGAATCTATTTAGGATTCTCTCCCTCTCTCTCTGCCCCTCCCCAGCTCATTCTCTTTCCCTCCGGTGAATAAATAAATCTTAAAAAAAAAAAAAAAGAGGCAAGCATGGAAAAATAATAGAGAGAAAAATAAGCCTGCTAAGGAGCTGTCCCTACTGGCCTGAATGATAGGCAAAGAATGCTATAAAATTCATTATCTTATACATTTCTTTGTACCAGTATATTAACATAACGAAGAGCAGCATAGTGTAAGTATTAAAAGTACAAACTCTGGAGCCAAATTTCCTGGGCTTAAATCCAAGTTCCACCAGAATTCGCTGTAGGAAATTGGCAAGTTATTTATCCTGTTCACATTTCAGCTTCCTCATCTATTAAATGGGGATAATAATAATACCTGTTTCATACAGTTGTCATGAGAAGTAAATAAATTAATACTTGTAAGGCTCCTAAGTAGTGCCTGGCATATAAGTGTTTATTTAAATACATTAAATAAATAACTAGCCCAGCTGGATGGGGAAGAAATGTGAACTTGAATTTCCAACCCAGCCTCTCCCACATGAACTGGTAAAGGAAAAGAAAAATGAACCAAAAACTTGTTTAAAATTTATATGGGACCTTTCACATGAAGCATTTCACAGACATCTGGAGGAAGAATAAATAGCCGAATATACATAAGCAGAAACTGAAACATGGAAAAGGGAAGTAAGATGTTCAGTTTCACTGAACTCATCATTCATACATCTCAGGCAGGAACCCAGTCTCGTCAGTCCACATTTTGTAGAGCAGACCACAAGTTAACAGTGTACATAAAAGAGGAGTCAAACTTAAAAACAGCCAGGTCTTCACCTGGGCACAATATCTCATTAATTTCCCCCGCTGAAGTTTTCTCACTGAAGCAAACCCTAAATATGGGAAGCACCTATACAGAGAACAAGTCACCATTTAGTCAAAGTAGTTTGTAAAATCTTAAATCCTCCATTTCTAAAGGATATGAACTGAATGGCAATAGTTCCATATAAATATATGTGAAATTGCTTAATTGCATTATGGGGAAAGAGAGAAGGGTTTGAAGATGAAAAAGAAATGACAGACAGATCCTGCCATTCTGACAGAGGCACGCACACAATTTCTAGTTTCGTTAGCAAGCTCCCTCCCCCATACCATGGTCATTACAATCGTCCACTTTCATACACAAGCCCTCCTTCTCTTGCTCCTCACACTGCTTTCTAGGCCAGTCATAACGCCTAACCTTTGCGCCCAGAAATTCTTACAACATCAACCTTCTAAATATTGGCCCCATATGCTGTCACCGCAAGTTTCACTCGGGCCATCAACCTTGTGCCCTACTCCTATCTATAGACTCTCGTCTGTAAAATCTCACAAAAGCACCTCTCAATAGTCACCTCCTCTCCTGCTCCCCCAGCCCTCAGCCCTCAGCATGTCCTACCCACACTCATTAAGCCCGTTCGCTCTTCCGTCCTATCCACGCCCTGCCAGTCCCTCTTCTCACAATTCCCTCCCAAACAGGTCGCCCAAAGCAGTCGCCCTAAAGTCCATCACGCCCGACACTTCTCCCGGTGCTCTCCGAGCCCTCTCAACCCTCCCGGTGTTTTGGTGCTTCCATCAGCTCGCGACTCCCTGGGCCCTTCCCCAGCCCACCTGCTCTCCTCTGGCAGGCGCTCCTCGCAGCCGCCGAGCTCCATTCCCGCGCCCTCTGGCCGCATCCGGGGCTACGAGGTCGCCTCTTCTCTGAAGAGAGGCGTCCCTGCCGCTTCGTCCCTCAGGGCTTCCGAAGCCCTAAGGAATGAGAAAGGCACCCTCGGTGGGTGGGCTCAGGATGATGCACTACACCCGGGTTGACAGCAGGCGCGGTGATTGCTGTCTCAGCTGCGGTTTCTATCTCTGCCACCCCCACTTCCGGCTCTAAGAACTACAACTCCCAGGAAGCACTTCGAAGATTCGGGGGCTACCGGCATGCTCCGCCCTGTCCAATCCGAGGACGCGCTCGCAGCGGATGCAGCCCCTGGCTGCGTGCTCGCGGCCGTACACTAGGCGGGGAACGCAAACGTTAGGCTCTGGAATAGGTACGGGTGTGAAACTGTACACGCTCAGGTCCCGCTTCGAAGTTTAGACTAGGAAGTAACGCTAATCTTAATCCCAGTACAGTAAACCCCGCTTCCGCCTACCCAGGCCTAACATCTCTCGGTGATGTTTGGGGACCTAAAACATTTTAATGAAGAGCTCACAAACGGAAGAGCTCGGGTTGTTTGGGATCGCACAGGAAAAGCAGGAAGGAAAGGCTTTGGGGGAAGGTTTTCCGAAGAACTGATGTCAGAGCAGAGTTTTTACGGATAAGTATGAATTACTCAGGAGAAGAGAAAGTGGAAACAGTGGCCCAGGCATAAGGAAGCATGCTGGTTTGGGAAGTACTGGTTCTGAATAGTAATAAGAGCTGGAAAGAGGTAGGTAACGGAATGGTGAGCAGACACTCTACATCATGAAATATTCTAAAGAACTTGGATTTTATCTTTAGAATAATTAGGAGCAAGTTTAGGAATATGCAAATCAAGAAGTGATTTGACCGAACCTGCTTAGAAAACTACTTTGACAATGTGGAAAGGAAATGGGGAATGTACCATATTGGAGGTAAGAGTGGAAGAATGGATATGAGAGGAGATTGGAAGTCCTATAGAGGCCAAGCAGGTAATGCCAATGAGTTGATTGTTGGAGAGTGTCAGAAACTGGACTGGAAAGCTCATCCAAGAAGGGAGGTCTCACCTTTTCTATAATTAAATATTGCAAAATGGGCCTATAGGCCTAGAATTGCCCGATATTCTGATTTTGCAGTAGAAGCTGGAGTCTGCATTTTTAAGTACAACTGCTTATTTTTAAATGTTGGTAACTTCTTTTTATTGTAAACATTAACAGCTCCCCTCCCAATATTGTCTGTAGGCTAAATGTGCCTTTGGGTTACTAGTTTGCAAGTTCAGGCCTAAACTGGGCAGTAGGGAACAAGGAGGTTGGGATTACTGCAATGGTAAAGCAATAGAATCAGTACTACTCTGAGGGTGTGTCTAGGTTAGCTCCATGGAAAACTAGTTAGTCTATTAAAAATAATATATGACTGGGACCCTGGGTGGCTCAGTTGGTTAAGCCACTGCCTTCAGCTCAGGTCATGATCCAGGAGTCCCGGGATTGAGTCCTACATCAGGTTCCCAGCTCCATGGGGAGTCTGCTTCTCCCTCTGAGCTTCTCCTCTCTCATGCTCTCTCTCATTCTCTCCTTCTCAAATAAATAAATAAAAATCTTAAAAAAAATAATGTATGACTTAACAGGAATTCTCAAACTTGAGAAAACGTTTTTGTGAATTAAAAGTGAATGAAGGAGCTTTTTAAGGCAAGTTATGATTTTCAACTTCCATTTATATAAAAAGTAGTCTTCGTTCAAACTTTCTTGTATTTTCCTACTCAAGAGTTATACGTTTTTGGAGAGGGAGAGTGTTAATCATTGGAATTTCACTTCTATTTCTACAAATGTATGGACTTCATTTTTGGCATATAGTATGATCCCAAATTAATGCCACATGATCTTAGCATATTTACATGAAAATCTGCTTTGTCAGGAAATTCGAGAACTAAAATTGTAAAAAGTCTCAGTTCTGTAGTAAAAGTTCTGGGAAGTAAAAGTTCTGGGAAAAATTACACTGAAGTCTGGATTTACACATATTTAAAGCAATCAGTTAATAAATGTGGTAATAACCTACATTAGCCATCCTTTTTCCCCTCACCCCAGATGGCCATATCCTGAATCCCTGCTTTGTGATTACACTGCTTCCCTTTTTATATAGTTCCTTTGTATCAATTTATATATCTAGAAATGATTATTTTTTAAAGTTTTGTGTTTTAATTTTACAAAAAGGATATTGAGCTTATTTATTCTTTGAGATCTTAGTTTTTTTTACTTAATATTACATTGATAAGATTTATTTACACTATTATATATCACTGTAGTTCATTGATTTTTGGCTGCTATATAATAGTTTGTTGTATGAATACACCAGTTTATTCATGCCATCTTTCATTGATAGGCATTTGAGTGGTTTCCAGGTTTTTGCTATTGCAAACAGTGCTGCTGTTAATATTCTTTTACATGTACGTTCTTGGGTATAAACCTAGAAGTGGGATTGCTAGGTTATAGGGCTATTGTCTATTTTAATTTTTGTTTTGAGTGGTGGGTTTGTAGGTGCAGTTTTCAAAACAATTAGTTATGATGTCATTACTAATTATAATTAGTTATTAAAATAACCAAAAAATAAAATAAAATAATTAACCAGGGCACCTGGGTGGCTCACTCATTAAACGACTGCCTTTGGCTCAGGTCATGATCCCAAGGTCCTGGGATCAGGTCCCACATCCGGCTCCCTGCTCAGTGAGAAGCCTGCTTCTCTCTCTCCCACTCCCCGTACTTGTGTTCTCCCTCTTGCCATCTGTCTCTCTGAGTCAAATAAATAATTAAAATCTTAAAAAAAATAATAAACCAAATGAAAATGGGCCATGCATGGAAGATGATGAGAGTATTTTATGAACCAAGTATTGTGATTAATCCAATATTGTGCTTCTGGGGCCCAAATGCAAAAATTGTCAAATATGCAAAAATATCTAGCATGAGGGTTCAATAAGTCACATAAATGTAATGGCCTTACTTAGAATTCCTTGCTGAAGTAATATTTTGAAAGTCAAAACACCTGAACAAGTTTGTTTGATCTTGATCAATGTTTTGTTTTCAAGATCACCAGGATGCTAGTTTCATACAAATAGTAATATGTCCTAGAGTACCAATGGCAGAAAGCCAAATTCACTCAAGAATCAGTTATTCATGGCAAGGAAGTCAAACTCTCACTCTTTGCAGATGATATGATATCTTATGTGGAAAACCCAAAAGACTCTACTCCAAAACTGTTAGAACTCATACAGGAATTCAGTGAAGTATCAGGATATAAAATCAATGCACGGGAATCAGTTGCATTTCTAAACACCAACAACAAGACAGAAGAAAGAGAAATTAAGGAATTGATCCCATTTGCAATTGCACCCAAAACCATAAGATACCTAGGAATAAACCTAACCAAAGAGGTAAAGAATCTGTACTCAGAAAACTATAAAGTACTCATGAAAGAAGTTGAGGAAGGCACAAAGAAATGGAAAAATGTTCCATGCTCATGGTTTGGAAGAACAAGTATTATGAAAATGTCTTATGTTAACTAGAGCAGTCTATACATTTAATGCAATTCCTATCAAAATACCACCAATGTTTGGGACGCCGGGGTAGCTCAGTCATTAAGCATCTGCCTTCAACTCAAGTCATGATCCTGGGGTCCTGGGACTAAGCCCCACATTGGACTCCCTGCTTGGCGGGGAGCCTGCTTCTTCCTCTTCCACTCTCGCTGCTTGTGTTCCCTCTCTCAATGTGTCTCTCTCTCAAATAAATTAATAAAATCTTTTAAAAAAAAACACCATCAATTCTTTTCAAAGAAATGGAACAAATAATCCTAAAATTTATATGGAACCAGAAAAGATCCTGAATAGCCAGAGGAATGTTGAAAAAGAAAACCAAAGCTGACAGCATCACAATTCCAGACTTTAAGCTCTATTACAAAGCTGGCACAAAAACAGACCCATAGATCAAGGGAACAGAATAGAGAGCCCAGAAATGGACCCTCAACTCTATGGTCAACTCATCTTCAACAAAGCAGAAAAGAATGTCCAGTGGAAGAAAGACAGTCTGTTTGACAAATGGTGTTGGGAAAATTGGACAGTCACATGCAGAAGAATGAAACTGAACCATTTCCTTACACCACACACAAAAATAGACTCAAAATGGATGAAAGACCTCCATCAAAATCCTAGGGGAGAGCACAGGCAGCAACCTCTTTGACCTCAGCCATAGCAACTTCTTCCTAGAAACATCGCCAAAGGCAAGGGAAGCAATTGCAAAAATGAACTATTGGGACTTCATAAAGATAAAAAGCTTTTTCACAGCAAAGGAAACAGTCAACAAAACCAAAAGACAACCAGCAGAATGGGAGAAGATATTTGCAAAGTATGTATCAGATAAAGGGCTAGTATCAAAAATCTATAAAGAACTTATAAAACTCAACACCCAAAGAACATATAATCCAGTCATAAATGGGCAGAAGACATGAACAGACATTCTGCAAAGAAGACATCCAAATGGCCAACAGACACATGAAAAAGTGCTCAACATCACTCTGCATCAGGGAAATACAAATCAAAACCACAGTGAGATACCACCTCACACCAGTCAGAATGGCTAAAATTAACCAGTCAGGAAACAACAGATGTTGGCGAGGATGTGGAGAAAGGGAAACCCTCCTCCACTGTTGGGAATGCAAGCTGGTGCAGCTACTCTGGAAAACAGTATGGAGGTTCCTCAAAAAGTTGAAAATACAGCTACCCTACAACCCAGCAATCACACTACTGGGTATTTACCCTAAAATACAAATGTAGTGATCCAAAGGGCACATGCACCTGAATGTTTATAGCAGCAATGTCCACAATAGCCAAACTATGGAAAGAACCTAGATGTCCATCAACAGATGAATAGATAAAGAAGATGTGGTATATATAAGCAATGGAATACTATACAGCCATCAAAAACTAAATCCTGCCATTTGCAACGATGTGGATGGAACTAGAGGGTATTATGCAAAGTGAGCAAGTCAATCAGAGAAAGACAATTGTCATGATCTCTCTGATACGATGAATTTGAGAGGCAGGGTGGCGGGGTTGTGGGGGGTAGGGAGGGAGGAAATAAGATGGGACTGGGAAGGGAAACAAACTATGAGAGACTCTTAATCTCAGGAAACAAACTGAGGGTTGCTGGGGTGTGGGGAGGGAGGCATAGGGTGGCTGGGTTATGGACATTGGGGATTCTATGTTCTATGGTGAGTGCTGTGAATTTGTTTAAGACTGATGATTCACAGGTAATTCTGATGATTCACAGAGCTGTACCCCTGAAGCAAATAATACATTATATGTTAATAAATAAATAAATAGAATCAATTATTCAAGTAATAGATTTTTTTTAAAGCAAAGTTTATTGAGCAATAGTACAAAGCTCCCAAACAGAGAGCGGACCCGAGAGGGTTGCCCCAAATAATGGATTTTTAAAGCTCATTATATTTACCGATTTGCCAAAATTTGGCTTTAAGTAGTCTTTTTTATTTTTTATTTAAATTCTATTTAGTTAACATACACTGTATATTAGTTTCAGGGGTAGCATTGAGTGATTCATCATTTACATATAACACCCTGTGCTCATTACAAGTGCCCTCCTTAACACCCATCACCCAATTACCCCATCCCCCCAACCCTCTCCCCTCCAGCAACCCTCAGTTTGCTTCCTAGAGTTTAGCATCTCTCCTGGTTTGCCTCCCTCTCTGTTTTCATCTTACTTTATTTAAACAGTAGTCTTCTTAAATATATTCAACAAATATCATTTATAGTCATGAATATGTTTTTTTATTACATTCACTGAAATTGCTCTTAGCAACATTTTAAAAAATATTTAAATTTTAAAAGCTAAGGAATGGCTGTCACTGGACAAGTCAAAAACAATTTGAGCATCAAAATGAGTTAATCCGTGAAATGCATACATATGTACAGTATTTTGAAAGGCAAGCACAGCCCTTACACTCTTTACTCCTTTGCTTTTCAAAAGAGAATTTTTGAACACAGGATGAGTCTAAATTTCTGTGGAAACTTACATGCATATATAAATAAGTATGCAAATAATAAATAAATAGAAAAGGGAAGAAAGAAAGGGGAGTAGGGAAAATGTTTTCCACAGTAGAATGTCAACTCATGAATATAGATGAATGATAGAGTTAGAAAATCACTATTTTGTAGCTACCACTGTAATAATTGATTCATGCAAGAATCATGAATGCATGCTAAAGCCATTAGTGAAATTTGTTCTGAAACAGGCTATTTATACAGTCTCAAACTATCTCCCCATGGATCACTTACTCATTAGAAATGGGAAAAAGAAAAAAATTAGAAAAAAACCTTTATAAAGGAGAAATCTGACAGACATAACCTTAATCAAGTGATCAAAGTTAAAATTACCCATAAGACAAAATGATATCATGTGCCTCCTAATGTTAAGTTCTGAGAAGGACACAACATCACTTACATAGTACTCATGATAAAAGTGAATAACCTGAATTTAATCACAGGCTAACAATAAGACAAAGTAAAACTGGAGGACAGTCTAACAAATGCCTTCAATCTTCAAAAATATAGATATCATACAAAACTAAGAAAAGCTGACAAATTTTATGAGATTAAAGGAGACAAAAGTGGCAGGACAAAGAAATGCAACATGTCAAACTGGACTGGATCCTCGATTGGAAAAAAAAAATGTTATAAAGGATAATTACTTACTAGGATAATTGGCAAAATTGTAAATATAGACTGTACATCAGAGAATAGAATTGCATCAATGTTATATTTTCTGAACTTGATCATTTTAGCGTGGTTATGTAAAAGAATATCCTTAGAGATACATTCTATATGATGTCTGGGATTTACTCTCAGATTGTCCAACAACACCAATAAGAATTACAGCCATCTGGGGGATGCCTGGGTGACTCAGTCAGTTATGTGTCTGCCTCAGTTCAGGTCATGATCCTAGACTCCCAAGATGGGGCCCCATGTCTTTGGGCTCCCCGCATGGCAGGGAATCTACTTCTCCCTTTCCCTCTGCCCCTCCTCCCACCCATGCCCCCCCCCAACAAATAAATAAAATCTCTTAAAAAAAAAAAAAGAATTACAGCTATCTGTATATCTGGATTCCAATCTTCCTGCACTTACAATGGGGTTCCATCCTGATAAGCACATTGTAAATTGAAGATATCATTAATTGAAATCACACTTAATACACTTAACCTGGGGCACCTGGGTGGCTCAGTCAGTTAGATCAAGACCTGCCTTTGGCTCAGGTCATGATCTCAGGGTCCTGGTATTGAGTCCTGCGTGGGACTCCCCACTCAACAGGGAGTCTGTTTCTCCCTCTGTCTCTCCCCTCCCTGCTCATGCTCCCTTGCTCTCCTCTCTCTCTCTCTCTCAAATAAATAAATAAAATATTTTTTAAAAATTCTCTTAACCTACTGAACATCATCTTAGCCTACCTTAAAAATGCTCAGAGCATGTCCATTATTAACCTACAGCTAGCCAAAATCCTATAACACAAAGCCTATCTAATAATAAAGTGTTGACTATCTCATGTAATGTATTGAATACTGAAAGTGAAAAACTGAGTGGCTATATGAGCACAGAATAGATGTAAATATATCAGTTGTTTACCCACCAGGTCACCTGGCCGACGGGGAGTTGTGCTGCTGCCTAGCACGATGAAAGAGTATCTACTGAGCATCACTAGCCTGGGAAAAGATCAAAATTTAGAATGCTAAGTTCAGTTTCAACTGAATGCATATCACTTTCATACCATCACAAAGTGAAAAAATTCTGTCAAACCATAAGTTGGGGATTGTCCATATAGAGAAAGCAAATGTGGCAAAACTTTAATAACTGGCGAATCTTGGTGAACGGTATAAGGGTGTTACACTAAATTTACAACATTTTTCTGTATTTGAAAATAGGCAAGGATTTTAATATAGTTTTATTTTCTCACGACTACATCCTAAAATCAATGTAATGAAAATCTCAGTATTTCACGTGGAGATTTCTTCTTTTATAATGATAATTTTGAATATATTTTAAGTTAATTTCTGTTTTTTCCACAGTTTAGCATTTTAAGAAGTCTTTATCCAATTTTACCAAAACCAATTCACTGACTTTGCCAAATTTACTGGTTAACCAAAATTCCTTCCCCCCCTCCCCGCTTTTTTCTTCTTTAATAAAACTTATAAGACTGCCAGTCTGGCTGGGTTAGTAAAGCATACTACTCTTGATCTCAGGGTTGTGAGTTCAAGCCCCCCACTGGCTGTGGATATTACTTTTAAAAAATCCCATTTGATATGAACTGCTATAAACTTTATTTTTTTAAGGTTGCATTTATTTTTTAAAGTAATCTCTACAGCCAGTAGGGGGGCTCAAACCACAGCCCCTAGGTCAAGAGTCACATGTTTCACCAAGTAAGCCAGCCAAGCACCTCTCAAATGGGATGATTTTTAAAGCTTTCATAGAATTTTGCGAGGTCTTTATTGACTGGTTCTATTCTGTCTTCACAGCAACATTCCACCCACTTTAAGTATTTAGTATTGGTTCAGTTTATTCAATTGTATGGGAAAGCTCATTGTCATCCATGGGTAATGCATACAAATCCAGAAATTAAGAAGTTACAATGAAAATTTAAAAAATCTTATTTTAGGGGCGCTTGGATGGCTCAGTTGGTTAAGCGACTGCCTTCGGCTCAGGTCATGATCCTGAAGACCCAGGATCGAGCCCCACATCGGGTTTCCTGCTCAGCGGGAAGCCTGCTTCTCCCTCTCTCACTCCCCCTGCTTGTGTTCCCTCTCTAGCTGTATTTCTGTCTGTCAAATAAATAAATAAAATCTTTTAAAAAATCTTATTTTAGGGCTAAGCTAATCCTTAACACATTTGAAGAATATTCAATATGTTCCTGTCTCAGCTCCCTGAAACTCTAGCTGAATAAACCTGAGCCAAGAGAATGGATCCTCTCCTAAAGGAGAGATGAGAGTCCAGCCATGACTCTTGATCCCAGAACAAGGAGGCCAAGTGGCAAAGGGAGAAGAAGCATGGGGAGAAAAAAGAATGCCTAAAGGCCCCATGCCTCTGGAATCCTGGCTTGAGAGCCTTCCCAGACCACCAAACTGTCTAGTACAAATCCAGGATATATTTTTTAAAGGAAACCATGGTGTAAATAGAGAAAAACTATGACTTACATAAATTTGTGTAACTTTAGAAAAATTCCACAATAGTCATTCAGTGAATTGACTAGGATTCTTAATTGACAGGTTCCTACCCTGCCCGGAGAAGACAAAGCTTAAGGAGGGAACTAGAGATCCAACCCCTGAGTCCAGGAAGAATTCCCCTTCAAGCTCCCGTGTCCACTCAGAGTAAGTTCTTTAGTCAGAGAAAACTGGTGGTCAGGGACATGGAGACCAGTAATGCCTTCAGCTATGCCTGCAACCCAGTCTGTCGTGCATCTGGTGTTCTGCTCTGCTGTCTCACTGTACTATAGCAGTATCTTGCACATAGTAGGAACTCAAACTCTGTTCGAATAAATGAATGACTCCTAAGATTAAAAGGCAGAAGACTAGAACAGTTAGAAAAGCTTATAACAAAGGAAAAGAGCAACACAAAGAGGAACAACAGGAAGCTATAGTAAAATGGTTAAGAAAAAGCTACTGCAGCAGAGAGTGGCAAATGGGTTAGAATGAGAAGAACTGAGCAGCAAAGAGAAGAAAAACTGTACTGTGCATACAAGTAGTTTAGTGGAGTCAGGTATACTGATAATAGTCATACCTAATACATACTATACCTACAGGTGATACAAATGACACCTAACTCACTTATTATGCCAGTGTAATATAAATTTTACAGATTCCCAAAAGTACAAAAATCCTCTTCTGTAAAGCAAAAGTTGATACCAAAATCAGACAGACATTACATAGAATGGAAACTACACATCAGTATCACTCATGAGGGGCGCCGGGGTGGCTCAGTTAGTTGGGTTTCTGCCTTGGGCTCAGGTCATGATCCGAAGGTCCTGAAATCCAGCCCTGTGTCAGGCTTCCTGTTCAGCAGGGTGTCTCCTTCTCCCTTTTCCTCTGTACTCTGTCTCCCACTGCTCTCTCTCACATAAATCTTTTTTTAAAAAATCACTCATGAAAAGAAAAACAATCCTTGACAAAACATTAGCAAACCAAACCCAACAGTATATAAAAAAGGTAATACACCATGACCAAGCAGGTTTCTCCTAGCAATGCAAGGGTAGTTTAACATTTAAAAAAAAATAATAAACATTTTAAAACCCAATTTGGTCATCTCAATGGATGCAGAAAAATATTAGATAAAATTCAATGCTCACTCATGATTAAAACTCTTCACAAACCAGAAATAAAAGGAAACTTCAACCTGATAAAGGGCAGCTATAAAAAAATTTAATGGTAAAAGATAATGCTTTCCCCCCTGAGGTTTGTCATAAGGCAAAGATCTTCACTTTCACCTCTCCTTTTAAATATGGTACTGGAGGGGCACGTGGGTGGTTCAGTCGTTTAAGTGCTTGCCTTCAGCTCAGGTCATGATCTCAGGGTCCTGGGATCCGGGCCCAACATCGGGCTCCCTGCTAAGCAGGAAGTCCACCTCTCTCCCTCTACCACTGCCCCCCCCCCACTCATGCTCTCTCTCTCTCTCTCAAATAAACAAATAAAACCTTTAAAAAAAATAAATATGGTACTGGAGTCTCTAGTCAGTGCAAGCAAAAGAATAAAAGTCATACAGATTGGAAACAATTATGCTGAGTGAAGTCATCCAGAATTAAAGAGTATATACTCTACAATTCTACTTATATAAAATTCTAGAAAATACAAATTAGTCAGTAGGATTGGTGGTTGCTTAAGTAGTGATTGGGAAAAGGATTATGAAGGAGCATAGGAAAACTGGGAATGATATATTTATTTTCCTCTTTATGGTGGTGTTTTCGCAGGTTTATACACCATATGCCCATATAAACTGCACACTGTAATATGTGTCTTTTATTGTTTATCAATTACACCTCAATAAAGATGAAAAAAGGGAGAATTAGAAGAAATATCAAACTAATGAAAACAAGTTAAGGAGTGAACACGTGAATTGTGATTACCTTTGAAGAGAATATAGATCACCACGCACATTGAGAAGAGAGTCACAACGTGTTGATAGAAAGGTATGATATTGGAGCACCTAGGTGACTCAGTCGTTAAGCATTTGCCTTCAGCTCAGGTCATGATCTCAGGGTCCTGGGATCGAGATCCACGTCAGGCTCCCTATTCAACGGGAAGCCTGCTTCTCCCTCTCTCACTCCCCCTGCTTGTGTTCTCTCTCTAGCTGTGTTTCTCTCTGTCAAATGAAAAAATAAAATCTTAAAAAAAAGAAAGGTATGATGTTAAGTTTGCCAGGTTTAGCAAATTTGAATTTCAGAATAATGAATAATTGTTTAATATAAATATATCCTAAATATTGCATGCAACATCCTGTAGTAAAGAAACTTGCTGTTTATTCATTATCTGAAATTCAAATGTAACCAATTTTGTGTTTTATCTGGCAATCCTAGACATTATCTTATGTATAGTATATGTAATCAAGCCTCAAAAAAGGGCAGTTACTTCAATTCTGTGTTTATTCTGACTTAGTTGAAGCTGCTGAGATGCTGTACTCCAGATAATGGCTGTATGTTCAGGGTCTGGCACAGTACTTATTCCCAGTATGTGCTCAAAATACATACACACACACACACACACACACACACACACACACACACGATTTTCTTATCTGCCCTATGAATATCTAAAGTACAAAATGGATCCAAACTCTAAATGCATTACTTTTCTTCCATAACATTAAGAACTTAATGTTCTTTCTTGTAGATTACTCCCCAAATAAGCAGAGATTATAGAAGTTATTTCTAGGGAGAGAATGATCGTGTGAAGAAAAATGTTTTGGGGGCGCCTGGGTGGCTCAGTTGGTTGGGCGACTGCCTTCGGCTCAGGTCATGATCCCAGAGACCTGGGATCGAGTCCCACATCGGGCTCCCTGCTCGGCGGGAAGCCTGCTTCTTCCTCTCTCACTCCCCCTGCTTGTGTTCCCTCTCTGGCTGTGTTTCTCTGTCAAGTAAATAAATAAAATCTTAAAAAAAAAAAAAAAGATTTAATTTTGTTTACTATAGCACCAAAAACCATAAGATACTTAGGAATGAACCTAACCAAAGAAATCAAGGATCTGTACTTGAGAAACTACAGAACACTCATGAAAGAAATTGAAGAAGACACAAAAAGATGGATGAGCATTCCATGCTCATGGATCGAAGAATAAACAGTGTTAAAATGTCAATGCTGCCCAGAGCAAT